>JZKD02S0189164.1:789807-808472 GCA_000966675.3 Picea glauca | reverse complement strand
CCCAATGTTTACTTCTATATAGCTGTCAGGTTTTATTACTTCCTTTTTCTTTTTGTGCATGTCATGCATGTCAAAGATATTTTCTAAAGCCGTTATTCCCCTAGGGGCTAGATTCCTTATTGAGTCATCCTCCTCAGGATAATCTTTGCCTTCTTCTTTATAATTGACATTGAAATCTGAGAATTCTTGAACATTATGAATGAATATTAGGATTTGTTTGTCATCTCTGAATACTTGCCAATGATCAACATTATCTGGAACTGAAGGTCTAAAGATTATTTCTAATCTTCCTTCTCCTTTGATTAAATCTTCTGAAGGTTGGAGGGTTGAAGCTGCAACTGCCAAACTGTCGGCTAGACTGTTCTGATCCCTAGGTACTGAAATGATATCCATAGCATCAAACATTTCTATGGTATCCCAAAATGAATTTCTGTATCTCCTTAATCTTTCACTTTTGCATGAAAAATTATTTTTAACCTGGAGGATGACTAAGTCTGAGTCACCTTTGACATTTATTATTTTTATCCCCATATCTTTTACAATTTCTAGGCCTAGTAGAAGTGCTTCATACTCAGCCACATTATTTGTTTCATCAAATTCTAATCTAAATGCAAAATTGTGAGACTTTCCTGTTGGTGAAACTAGGACAATCCCAGCCCTTTTTCCTGATCTTGAATGTGCACCATCAAAGTTCATATTCCAAGCCTTATTACTTTCTTTTTCATCCTTAAATTTTTCTTCAACTGGTGCTAGGAAGTTTGAACAAATAGAGAAATTTCCCATGTCAGATGTTTGGCATAAGAACTCATTAAATTGCTCTTTAGAGTCTTCTATATGGTACTTCCTCTCCATTTCTCTAAAGAGTCTAAAATGTTTTGTTGATGGAGGAGAGTATGGCATAGTTGCAAAGGACAAATCCATATTTATGCAGCCACCCATGTGAGCTCCCCACTTTCTTGAGATAAGTATACCCCAAGCATCTGGCAAATCAATTACAAGCACATCCATTTCAAAAGCAAAATCTAGGTGGAAAGCTAGCTTAATTGGCAGATCTATAATAATCCCAAGGGTTTCAACTTATCTGGAGTCCATGGCACATATATTTTGATAGGGCCTTGTAACTTTAAGGCCTATAATTTGCATGATTCCTTTAGTAATGATGTTGGATGAAGCTCCTGAATCATACATACAGTTATGTAACCATTGATCATTTATTTCAAGAGAGACAAAGAAAGGGGGATTCTCTTCCTTGGTTCTATCTCTGCTGGTTAAAACCATTGGTGGGTCTTTGTGTAGTTCTTTTCCTTTTCTTGATTCTTATCAACCTCTTGACTTTTTACAATCTTTTTACTATTAGGAACATTTATTGCTTTGAGTAATTTTTCCTTTTGTGAAGGAATTTTCAGAAGGTCTGATACTGGAACCAATATTTTAGCATTCGAAATCCAACTACCTAAATCAATAGATAGATCAATAATTGGAAGGGGAGTAGTTACCTTGGGAAAATTTGTTTGAGATTTGCTTGCAGCTTCTCTCCCTTTCCTTTGGTAAACAATTCCCTTATGTCTGGCCATCTCTAAAATCTGCTTGTTTGTGGGCTTGTGTCCATAAAGCTTGGTGACATTGTCATACTCTTTGACCACTTCTTTTGATTGTTCACACCTTTCTTGCACTTGGAGCCAGTGATCCATTGACAATGGGTGAGTTTCTGCAAAATTGTTTATGTGGTTAGAGTTTCTTGAATGCCCCACAAAGTTATTTGTTGGAGGGAGGCCATGCTCATTTATTTGGCAAAATACTGGACAAGTGGACTCTTCATGAAAGTCCTCACATGCTCTGCAAAAGGGTGGTATATCCTCATTTACCACATTATTAGACTCTAACTGATTAGGTGGCCTTTGTTCTTGTTGAGGAGTTTTCTTTTGCCATCTTTCATTACTAGGCCTCGGTTGGAATCTGTTATTCTAGTTTTGGGACCTCTCCATGGCTATCAACCTATTCTGCAATGCACTAAGTTGGGTCGCATGAGTGGCTTCCATTCTTTTAACCATCTCTGTTATGACCTTTAAAGGGTCATAAGATGGATTTTATTATCTGGGACTGCTGCTTTTTCTTTAGGATCTAACTGTTTTGAAGAGCTACCTCTTGTGAATCCTGGAAGGTTTGACTTTTTTGAATCTTGCATATTTTTGTCAATCTTGATAGCGGTTTCTTGAGCCTTTTTTAGGTCAGTGGGTTCTTTATCTCTTAGTTGATATCTCATTTCACCACCGAATGCCTCAATGTAGTAGATCAAGATAACACTCTCAGGAGGTTTGATGTCTTGGAGCATGCTTGAAACTAGTTCATTGAACCTTTTGTTGAACTCATCCATGGTTTCATTTTCATTCTTCTTCATTGTGTTGAGGGTCGCCAAAAGATGACGGTGATCACTTTTCTCCCCCCACTTTTCAGTAAAGGCATCAATGAGATCTTTCAAAGTTTTGAAGGTATTATCCGGCTTGTCTTCATACTAGTCTGAAGCATCATCTTCTAAGGAAAGAACAAATAATTTCATTTTTACATCTTCATAATCATGTGCAGAACACCATTTATTTATACATCTCATGAATGATTTGACATGCACCTTAGCTGAAATGGCATTATTGCCTTGAAAACTAGGAAGTTTTTCAATTGCCTTTTCAGGAATAGCATGTGGATAATTGTTTATTGCACTAAAATCACATTGAGCATATATGGCCATTTCTGAAAAATTACTACTAGCGAAAAGCAAGTGGATATCAGAAATGGACTCAGTTCCTAAATGACTAAGTACTCTACGAAAGGAGGCTTTAGCTAACCTCCTTCGATAAAGCTTCTCAGGTTCAGGAATGAAGTTAAGAATGCCTTCTGAATTCCTTCTTGTAGAATACCTAGTTAAATTGGAATTAAGTGGAGTCGGCAGATGGTTGAGTCTATTTCTGATAAACTACAAGCATAAAAAACTAAGTAAAAAAAAGGAAAAAAAAGTCGTGTTCCGAGAATAGAAAATGATTACAATAGCATTACATCAAGCATAGTCCAAATGGGTGATAATCCCAAGGAAGGGTGCATTTCCAAGTGGAGAGGCGCATGTCTCATGTGTGGATGAGTGGTAATGAAGGAGATAACATGCCACATCTCTAATTAGTAGGGCGGGTTGTTTTGAGTGAGAGGAGTCAAAAGGTGATAACTTGCCATGTGTGGAGTGGAAGGTGAAGAGGGTGAGTCATCCCTCTTGGGATTGATGCCCCTCTTCTCATGGTGTGCCATCTCATCAAGGGAGGTCGAGTCTTAGCATTGGGATTTCCTCCTCTTGACAACTCACTAAACAAGTCGCCTACCTTTCTACATAACTCACCCTTTCTTTTAGTTGACTAAAGACAAGAGGAAAACATGTCCCCAACATGTTTCCTTATTAATAGGCTTGCTGATTTTCGTCTTTTATTTGTCAATTATTTACCTTTTTCGAGAGAAAATCAATTTTTCTTGAGTAAAACTCAATATTTTCCCTCGAAAAGGTGGTACTTAGGTAAAGTGGGTACTCCAAATGTGAAAAAGAATACCCACAAGGCATATAATGCCTCCTAGTACTACTGTTTTAACTTATTGACCAATTACAATTAAAAAATCTTGTTTTGCGGGAAATTTTTTATTGACTCAAAACATTAAAAAAACCTAAGGGGGGCTTAACGCAATTTTCATATGACTCAAAATGATGAACTAGCATGGTAATATAAAAATTTTAGACAGTAGACTTGGGTAACCAAGCTAAGGCCTAACGATCAGTAACATGCCCCAACTTTGGAGGTATTTGAGTGAAAAAACTTAGAAATTATAACTCGCCTAAAATGAATTTCAGACAAGAAATAATTGACAAGTGAAAAAAAAACACTCTAGAGTATGTACTCATGATTAAGTCTTAGGATGCCAATCCTTTTAAAAATTCATCATGTTAATATCATCTTATTACAATGCCCCACAGGGGATGGAAATGTGAAAAAAGGTGGTCAATTTGACCGACTAGACTTCTGAACTCTGAACTTTGAGCCACTGATTGCTCAATCTTTGGCGGCTCAACTGCTAGTCCATCCTAGTGAAACTTGGTGGATAACAAACCCAACCATAGGCTCTTCGTTCTCAATCACTTCGGCAATAGACCACCCTCGTGCCAAGCCATGATACCACCAAGGAGTCTCTCTTAGATTCTCAAGG
Organism: Picea glauca; assembly: GCA_000966675.3. NCBI lineage: Eukaryota > Viridiplantae > Streptophyta > Pinopsida > Pinales > Pinaceae > Picea > Picea glauca. The sequence continues at coordinate 804,239 of JZKD02S0189164.1, read as the reverse complement.
AGATCGTCAAGTGCAGGTTACTCTCCTTCATACCACTCTTAGTCAATATTTTATCGTACCCACCTAGCCCAGTCCTTTATGAGGTTTAAAATATGCTCTCTAGCCTCAAGTTCACGACCTTCTCAGCTTATGTTGGGATGTAGGATTTCCAACTAGCCTGTAACCAAAATTTTGCTTGAGATTCATGTCTCTTAGCCCACACTCGAGGCCTCTCTTGCACTTTTATAATTTTTCCTCTCTGTTCATAACTCCCCTCTTGAGTTATCCCTCTCCCTCTCCTTGCCTAAAACTCTCATCTGCCCAAAATCCCCCTTGGGAAGGTTCTCAACCTGTACCTTGTTTTGTTTTGTTAGAAGGGAGCTCGTGGGTCAATCATGGGGACCCATGGTGACCTTTAATGTTGTCCTTTAGTTGATAGTCTAGGTCACCTCAAGAAGTCTCCCCATACTTCCATTCATTGAGGGTGGTTGGTTGCTCAACCACCAGCCCTTGCTCATTAACTGGTTTGCCTTGAAATTAGAGTTAAGGGAAAGATTTTAATATTTCCAATTCAAATATCTCAACAAGGAGGATTGGGCCATCTTAGCATGATGAACCACCTCTAAAGGCTTCCTCACTCTTCCCTCTTGTGGTATCAGAGCCGATACTTCAAGGCTTCACCCCCACAGTCAGTTGATTGGCGTGTTGAACCAAAAATAATATAATTATAGTGTTGTTAGCACAAATTTCCACCCTCTAATTGAGCTGATAATGGTGTCAGGACAACGATGAAAACCTGGCTAATTAAAGGAGCAATGGCCCCAAATTGTCACTGGCCAAACCCCTCTCTGTTTTGGATAGTTCTTGCTAGCCTCTGGGGGGAGTCCCTAAGCACACTGAAGTGCCTTGTTGTTGCCTTTAGGTATTATTTCTACGTGTAGAACCTACAAAACAACAAGTTGTTCGTCTTGGATAGCGTGTAAAGGAAGCCCAAAATGATGAGGAAAAGTGATATTTAACCCTTGGAGGGAACCTGCAGGGTTAGCACAATGATAATAGACTGGAAAAAGAAGAGAAAACTATTCAAAAGATCGAAATAATCACAATAAATAGTTCATAAAATGACAAATCAGATCACAATTTCACCACAGTACTGCCAAGAACAGAAGTTCGAAGACAAAACAAACACGTCTTTATTGATCAAGCTTACAAGAGGGTTGATTGCACCACACTTGGAAATCTTACAACCAGTACAATGCTTCCTTTTCTCAGAGAAAAACCACTAGACTAGAGAGAGAGAGAGAGAAGAATGAGAGAGACACTATGTTGTTGCTACAAGAACTGACCAAGAACCTCTGTCAAGCATCCAATATATAGGATAATGAGGGCGCATATCCCAAGGGAGAAGGAGAAGACACACAAATGGTTAAATTTGGAGTCCAAGTGCATGAGAGGAGATAAAAAAGGAAGTGTGAGTGAAGTCCTAGTAGTGTGGGTGATGAGGTGGAGGAGCATGAGAGAGGAGATATGTGCACAAGAGAAGGAGAATGTGCACTAGAGGAAGAGAAGAGGGAATAATGAGGTGTAGAATGAGTTGAAGTGAGGGATATAGGTGCATGGTTGCATGAGAGTGACCAAATATAGAGTTTAGTCCAAGTGAAATTGGCATGCAAGCACATGAGTGAGATATGGTAATAATGCGCCCACATGTGTGAGAGAAGAGAGGGTGCATTTGGAGAAATAGAAAGAGAGAGTGAGTGAATGGAACATGCGCTTAAGTTAGATGGAGTGGGAGTGGTAGATGGAGCGCATGGATGCATGACACTATCCAAGAATAACCATGAGTCCTAGTAATTGTGACATGCAAGAGATAAGTGAGAGTTAACTCAAAACGGTGCCCACATGTGAGAGAGATAAGTGGGTGCACTTAGGGAGATATAAGAAGAGGGTGATTTATGGCCAAGTAAAATTCTCCCTAAATTTTACGGAATCTCCTAAATTTTAGGAATTTACGGTTTAAACTCAAATGGGGGTGAATTTTGTGGAAGTGACGCATGGCAAGTGGAGAAGTGAGTGTGAGGAGTAATATATGGGAAATGGGACCCAATTATGTACCCCCATTTAGCTAAATTAATTAATTATTAAATACTCATGTCATGGGAAAATGTGACCCATGCCGAGGTGGATGCCACATCACTCCGTAGCTCTACCACATGTCGATCTCTGAGGGTGCCACTTGACATTGCATGGATGATGACTCTACCTGCTAAATATAGACATTTCTAAAAATAGAATCTAGCTTCTAAATTTTAGGAATCTGTCTACATCACCCACGATGACTAGGAGAACACCGCCACATGTCACTATCTAAAAATAGAAAGTCACTCGAATGCCCTTGACTTTATACTCATTGATCTTGTCTTTCCACAAGGAATCCAAATATGTGATCAGAACTAACATGCGAGCCCTGGTGCTCAACCTGCTAAAAATAGTGAATTGTTCCACATCATCCTGAAAAAGATCCAAAAAACTCTGGATGTCTCAAGGCCCAATATTACACGCTCAGAATCTGAATTCGGGGCCTGAAGCAAAACCTACTAAAAATAGAAAGTTCTTGAATGCCACTCGAAAAAGTGTCATTGGGCCTATAATCATGCAAGGACTCATATTTTATGCACAAAATTGCTCCAAACTGTCAAGAGACCCACTCAAACCATGTCTCCTAAAAAATAGCAACACCTGTAGTATGTATACATTTCTCTCAAAATGCATTGAAACCAAGCCAACTCTAACTCTTAACCAAAAATCCATGTACCGATCATATACCTACCTCTGATGGGAACCAACCTCTTTCTTAACACAAGTGCTAAACTCTGGGAGAATCTCAAAATGCTAGCCAAAATAATGCATGTTGGCTCTTAACCCTCAATATTTTCAAGGGTGAAAATCTAGGGGCTAACAAGTGTCTATGTGCCATCGCATGGCAATCATCAATCATGATTAATTTTCAAGCTAGGGGAAACAAGGGTGTTACACAAATTCTCTTAATATTTTCTAGAACGCCTTTGGGGATGGATGCCAATGTGTACCAATATATCGAGATAGCTTCGATCACGGACTTGATCAAAACTAATCGACCACCCCTTGAAATCCATCAGTTGCACCAGTGATGGATTCTTCCTTCAATTCTAGCAATAAGCCAATTCTAGTCTGTCATTCTATACTTGTTCGTCTTTAAAGAATATCCCAGATATCTTAAGCCTCCCTTTCGGTATTTCAAGGGAATGGAGAAAATTCTGCCTATTGACCTTGTTGTGCCACCATCCACCCCATTTATGTATAAAGTTGATTTTTCTAAATTGATTAACATACCTATAGTTGAGGAAAAAACATTTAAAATGTCTTTTAGAACTTGTCCTTCCCTAACAGATCCCAAGCCAAACAATGAGAAATGGGAAATTGAGAGTTATCTTGCAATTATTACACCATTTAATAGTCCTTGGTTTTTTTCCCGATGAAGTGCTTTACTCAATCCCTCCATCTTTAGAATGAAAGCTGAGAGAGATGAAACTTTAATTGAATGGAGTGCTTCCTGCGTAGACCTAATGGCTTCATGAATCATAGGTCCCTCAAGAAAGCCAAACTATTCTAGGCTTATGAATTTAGACAGTAAAGGTTTGGTTCTCAGGGATAAGACTTTTGATATAATCTTATAAGCACAATTACATAGGGAAATTGCCCTAAATCCATCAAAAGAGTCTAGCTTGTCTTGCTTGGGTATTAAAGAGAGGAAAGTTGAATTTAGGCTCCTCAATATTCTCCCGTGCACCCTCACTTTTTCCACCATCCGGAGGAGATCAACCCCTAGAACATCATAAAAATCAATGAATAATTCGATAAGCCATCCATCTAGCCCATGGCTCCTCTCCTTCTGGAAATAAGACATAATCATTACTGGTTCCTCAGATGTGATCTCCTTGAAGAGGTGGGCATTATATTCCTCTTCCACCATTCTAGGGAAAAAATAAATCACTTTCAAAATATTCTACATGTTCGAATGATTCGGTTCCCTTCCAACTGTCAACCACCAGTTTAAAGTCCTCTTCGGCATCCGAAGTAGGAATGTACTTAAAGGGCGCTTTAGGTTTACTTGTACCAAGACTAAGTTCAAGAAGAATTAGGAAATGATCGAATATTTGATATGTCTTTATCCATGATCGGTAGTTGCATAAAAATTCAAGGACCCTATGATGAATCAAAAAATGATCGAGGCGCTTGGATATACTTGCATCACCTAATCGATTGTTCACCCAAGTAGGCTTTACCTATAAGGGCTCCACATCCACCAGACCCAAGGAATCAAATTTATTGGCAAAGAAATTTTCCAATTGATCTGCTCTTTCCGCCAACCCCCACAATTCTCCTTTGTGCATACTGAAGTTGAGGTCCCCACCTATAATAAGCATTTCATCCTTGAGTCAGTCCATTGCCAACATGGAATTCAAAAATTCCTCGCTATTATCATAGGGATCATATACATTTAGAATCTGAAATGGTCTTCCTAATTCCTGGCCATGTACAATTGTGCACAACCCCAAAAAAACAACAAAAGAGTTAATTAGTTCTAGAGAGGGTGACCATCTAGTAACCAACCCTCCTGAAAAACCAAAGGCATCCAATGATACAAAATTCTAGTTCATAAAAATTTGTTTCATGATATTTTCAGCTGAGACTCCTGGAAACATAGTTTCTTGGATAAATATTACATCAGGTTGATTTGAAAGAACTAATCGTTTGAGGGCCAATTGTTTGGCTTGGCCCCCTAATCCTCTCACGTTCAGAGAAAGGATTTTCATGGATCAACCCCACAAGGGGTGTTCGCTACTTTAAGAACCCCTAGGAGAAGAATCTGCTTGCCTTTATTAACTTCCTGGGATGCTTTGGCTTGGGAAATCTTGATGGCATATTTTTGACCTGCTTTGGAACCCCCTACCTCCTTAATGACATCTAAACCAAGACCTCCTGACTGACATCTCCCTTGGGATTGAGAGGGTGCACGAGGTCGAGGCTGGTAATTCCCTCCTCATTTCTTTGGTGATACAACCACCTCTCTTGAACAACCAGTGGATTCCACTAGAGATTGGACACAGTTGTCCGAATCATTAGAGAGATTAACAACATGCAGTCCCTGTGGGAAGACAACCTTACTAGGAGAGTTCTCATCCAAGGTAATAATCTCGTGAGTTGTTTCAATCCCAATTGTAGAAGGGGGTTTTTTGGATAGAATATCCTTCCCAACTTTGGTAGTCGGAGAATGGCACCGTTGGGCATCTAGAGAAGCCACACTCTTATTCCAAATCTCATCCAATTTTTCCTATTGGGATGATGAAAGATCCATAAATTCAAGAATGCTTGGGGCTAAAGGCCCCCTTTCTTCCAATGGAATAACAATCGAACCAACATGTAATTCCTTCAAAGCCAACAAGTGATTCCTTAGAATAAGAAGGATTGAATTGTCACCTTTCCCAAGGGGTTCTGCATTCCTTGAAACATAAGGAGTTGATTTCTCTGGAGGGTGGGGCTTCTTCTCATGCTTAGGGAGATTCTATCATCTTTGACTCTCCTTATCTTCTCGACAAAGGAATTGTTACAATCTCGAACAATGTGTCAATACAATTGACACTGAACACATCGAAACAGAAAATTGTCGCAATCTAATAGATAAATACACTTCGATGTACCAACCTCTATATCTATAGTCTCGTACAATCCAAGAGTAACATTAATGTCTACCAATATTCTTGCTACAAAATGTGTGTTTGAATTTTTATAGGAATTGTCTGCTAGAATAAACTTACCCAACGAGTTTTCAATATCCTTCAACGAAGCATCATTCTAGAGCTCCATTAGTGGCCGAGGCATATTCACCCATACCGACGTCGATTTTGAAAATTCTTCATGGGAATCAAACTCTAGATGCTAAGGTTTTAGTGATAGGAAATCCCAATCATAGAACCAATGACCCCTTAGAATCTTAGATGCATATTCTTCCATGTGAAAAATGAAACCAATCCAATATTTCTCTAGTAGATGGAAGACATTATCATATTCCAAAGCAGGGCTTCGATGCTTTTGATTCCAGGAGTTAAGACACTCGACTACCATCTTCATTCCCCAAAAATTGCCCATTAGGGCTTTCCCCAACAGAGAGGCAACCTGTTCAACTTGAGTATCTTTTCCTACGGCTAGAGTAACCCCATGACCATGTGATTTGATTATCTTTCCTCGTTTCTTTCGAGATCCCTCCTCTATCTTCAAACACCTTTATCCACTAAGCTCTACCTCCTTGAGGTTTGATCCCACAAACACATTATTTTCAAATGGAGCCTCCCAGGGTGGAATCAAACTCGATCCCTTTTCTACAACAATCCCTACATTCCCGTACTTTGTTTCTTTGCATATCTATTGAGAAAATCCATTATTACAGTATTCGGGAAAAATAGATACTCTCAAAGGATTTTTATCCTGAGTAGAAGCCCCTTCCAAAGTAGAGCAACGGTTTACACCATTATCTGAGGAGGGTTTTGTCGCATCTGAGTAAAGACAAAGTATTAATGGTGAGGTGACATCTCCCTCAGGAGTCTGATTTGGCACCCCAACAATGCATCTATCCAAAAGTTTCCCGTCACCTTGCATGTGGCCTTGATGGTGCCCCCCCTGCCTAAATATCTCCATCTCTGACAACGAATCCTTGCTATAATCCACCAACGGTTCATAATTTTCCATTTGGATCTATACTGATGGTTGCAGATGTACCTCCAACAAGAACCCCTTTCAAGAAATATTACTCTATGGAAGAAACCTTTGGTTATGCAGAATGCGGAATCCCCCAACCCTCACAAATCTATGGAAACCTTAGATGCATACCGTAGAGCCATCATCAAATCCTCCCCATACTCTTTTGTATTCTTTCTCATAGGGAGATTTTGTTCCCTACATTAACATTTCTTTTAGTTCTGTCTCATTAATATATATATATATATATATAGTATTGTTGTCCCCAACCCACCGTCCCTTGAAAAATTTAGGAGTGCGCTCTAGCCTTCCTAGGAACATGTTCCCCATCCCTACCATTCCCTCATCCCAAAAACCAATGCAACATAGATCCAAAATGTAAAATATTTTTTCTTCTCTTAACATAATTATAAATAAAACAAATTTAAATGAATTATATTTAACAACTTTTCTTGTTAAATGAGACCAACCATTGTTGATATTATCATTTTGATTAAATAGACTTAACAAGTAATGTTTTTATCATATTACACTTTTTAATACTTGTGCAACAAAGGAAACTTAAATGACTTCTACTTAACATCTTTTTCTCTCAATTGAAATGTCTTTTTAACTATTGTTGACCTTTATCACTCTTTAAATTCAAGTGTAATTAAAATGGGCTTAGCAAGTAATGTTTTATTATATTATACTTTTTAATATTTGTGCAATTAAGTTATTGGTGAATGAGAGATGAGATTAGTGTTGAACGCTTGTTGCACTATCCGTAGTAGAAATACCATGCATCTTTAAAGTTGTAACCTTTTCTTGTTGAACATTGATTTGTTGATATTCCTTCCTTGACACTTCATCCCCTTGCATCATACATTCTATACAATCTTATTCTTATTTGACGTATATAGTGCAATAATGTGTTGTTTGTTGCATTGAAAGAGGCGAGGTTAAAGGCTCTGTGGTTAAACTAAGTCACTCTTAGTTGTATAGTCATAAAATGAAGGTGAAGTAGATTTCAACGGGTTACAAGATTACTTCCCCTTCTCCTTTCCCCCTAAATATAGAGGCTAGTTCCACCACTTCAATACGTGTTTCAACCATTTTCTAATTCTACTTTGTTTAGAAAAAGAGTTTATGTTCTAGGTCATTTTCAACCATTTTCTTATTTTACTTTGTTAAAAAAGGGTTTATGTTCTAATTTATATGCCATGCTCCTGTAACTGGCATCTTCGACATTAGAATATTACTTTGGTAATTAAACAACACCTAGAACATATCTTTTTGCAGTTCATCATTATTAGTGTTTGGTTTAACTGGGTAACAACTATTTAAAAATATTTTTGTTTTTATGGATGTGAATACAAAATGAAGTCCAAAGAAAAATGAGCCTCTCAAGGAAGCATCTCCATTATTAGTGACTTTGGTTTCATTACATAATAACTACCTCAAAGTAGTTTCATTTTATGGATGTGAATATAAAATGAAGTCCAAAGAACATTGACCCTTTTAAGTGAGTTTTTAGATCCCAATTCCAAACATATGAAGATGAGAGCTACTCGAATTAATATAAAAAACAACCTTCTAAGCATGAGATTTCAAATGTTTGATATATCTACTACAATATAGTTCTACTATTTGTAATCTTTTAAGTATGGATATTTACGACAACACCAACTAACACAATGAACTACATTATATCCCCTAATGGGTGTTATTATATTATCATCATAACCAAGGGCATTGGTATTATTTGCATATTTGGGAAAGATCCAATGTTCAAGTAGCATTATATTTTTTTTTAATAGCATTGGTTAGCAACTATATGTAGGCTTGTCTTCTCCTTGATTTGAAGGATTGGAGGTTTAAAGTGGTTCAAAGATGTCACCACCTCCTTCTTTGACACATTTGCTTGCCCTATTTTGACCTTGTTATCGCATAGTTTGTAGTTATGGTAAAAGGCGGATGAAAGAATGGCAAACCAACAAGTAAGCTTGCACATGTACAATTTCTTTGTTGCTTTGTCTCGGGTAGGTACACTTCTTGGTTGCTACTTCCGGTTATCTTTTATCTTTATTGGCTATAAGCCGGAATTTCTGATCGGTGGTGACTTGTGAGGGTGAATAATATTACTTAGCCATAATCCTTTGCCTTCTCAAAACCCCAAGTCACTGGGGACGTCTCCCCTAGGCCTTATCTCCCTAAATAGAAAGAGTTATCCCATTGAGGTGGCAGTGGTGGGATAGGCTCAGTTACACCAATTTTCCCTCCTTTCATTCATCTTTTACCTTAACTACAAACTGTACGATAACATTTTGGCACCGTTGCCAGGGAACACTGAGTCAATTCTCCTCAAGATAACACTTTTCGGTAAGTCTTGCCTCTAGAGTCTCTATCTTACAAGCTTACATGGCGACTCCACTTAGGGTGTTTTCCCTTATCTTTTGATAGTTTCAAGAAAATTATCTAGTGACTCCACTGATGACGAAGCCAACTATGACTTCTCAATGGGATCCGAAAAACTACGAGCCTTTAGAAATGAGTAAAATCCCAGAATACCCTCGACAATTGCCCCTGAAGTACGAAAGGTGGATCCCTAGATTCACTGGTAGTGATGGGGAAAGAGCTTACCATCATATGAATGATTTTTATTCTTACTTTGGACTCCATCCTATCAGTGATGATGTCGAAGACGTAGTGATGAAATTTTTCTCCACCACTCTTCACGGGAATGCTAGAAAATGGTATGACAATCTCCTCGATGCTAGCATCACAACTATGGAACAATTGGAAGAAACCTTTCTCGAAAAATGGGGTATTCAATTAGAAGACATCTCAGTATTACAAAAAGAACTCGAGGATATTGTTGGCGACGGAAGTCACTCCTGGATTGCAGCAGGAGCAGAGCCTGACGCCCATCAGTTTATGTCACGATTTAGTTTTAAATGGGGTGATCAGATGTGAGTGAACTCATAACAGTATAGCTTTAACTCAGGAAACCGGGCCTCGTATGTAAAAAACAAGGGAGGTCTTGATCCAACTTCCGTCAGTAAGTTGAGTATAAGATGGATAGATAGAAGACTTAATGAGATGAGTGAGCAAGGTTGCCTCAGGCATCAGGCCTTTGACAGCTTGAGGAGGAAAAACTCAGAAGACAAGATCCTCTTGACCCCGAGTTTCAAGGAACTGAAAGGTGTCTCAACTGGATCCTCCAATTCCGAGCCATTCAGCATTGAGAAAGCATAAGAACTGATTATAAACCCTACGACTATTATAGTGATCCAACCTACATCATCCTATAACAACGCAACTCGATTGGATCCTCCAATTCCGAGTTGTTCTAACACAGTGTAAACAAAGAGATGGAAAGAGGCCGACATCCATAAAGTAAGAAGTCTCAAATGCCAATACATAACTAGAGCGACCTGTGCTTCATCAAAACTTTACAATCGGGAGCCTAGCTCAACCATCGATGCTTACAAAAATAGAAAAACTGAGTACATATACTCAGAAAAATTTGCACAACAGAGGCGTGCTAGACTTTCAGGATGGGGCGTCTCTTCAATCAAATTTGGCCTGCACTCCTCTGTCATACACCATCTTAACTCTGCATGGCTCATGCTAAGGGGTAGCTGAGCCCTTAAATGCCAAATTAGCGTGCGCGGACTTCCCTGGTGAGTCGAGGACATCGACATGGCTTCTGTGGGAAAACCAGTACAGAGGACCATCTCGGGAAGACTTCCTGTCGGGACATCCATACCTTGCAATTAATGAGTGAGGCGAGGTTTCAACCACGCTCTCTCTCTTCTTCATTAACTCCGAGCAGGTATCAGGATTGAGATCAAGTTGAACTGGCACCTGGAGAACACGGTGATCCCTTCTGTAGCTAAACCCGGCACTTCGGCCCTTTGCGAATTTCTTTCTATTGCCCCCAAGTGACTACGGGCTGTGATCCTGTGCCTATCTTCAAAGGCGCTTTCGACACTTCACGTCTCATGGCTGGGAGGAGGCTATTCCTCATGCTTCAAAGTTACGATAGGCGAAATGGCGACATAGCCTAATCATGCGCCATGCGTCCCTCTGGATGGATGGCTGAGATATTCCGGCTATACTATGGGCCTGAGTCCTGAAGTCTTTTGGCGCTTCACATCTCGCAGCTATGAAGGAGCTACTTCTTGTGCTTCAAATTCGCGATGGGAGAAAAGGAGAAAAGCCTAATCACGCACCACGTTTTCTTGTGGAATGGATGGCTGAGATGCTTTCAACGCTTCGGGACCTGCCTTGCCACACAATAAATGTTAGCACCCCTTCTCCAGGCCTGTTCCTTTGTGACCAGGCGCCAAAACCGTGGGCCCGACTCTGGGTGATTTTGACACTTCAAGGTTCGGGGTTTCGAGATGTGAAATGATGAGGAGCCCTTACCCTTTGAAACCCTGAATGTCGAAATGCCGACGCGACTAGATCTTGCGCCACGCATCCTTTGGATTAGATGGCTGAGATGACATCGGTGGTTTCACTATGAAAATCCCGAAAGGCCCCACCCGTGGCTTAGATCTTGTGCCACGTGTCTTTCTGATCAATAGTCTCGATCTTTTCGAGATTTCTTGCACCGGGAGTTCACGATGCGTTTCTTCCTCAAATTTCTGATTGACCAATCTGCCAAAGCATGGATGTTCGCCGTGTGTCCTTAAGATGGACGACCGAGATGGATTTGTCATAAAAAGGGGGCTACCTCCATTCCCAGGCTCGCTTGACGCAACCTAGCACTAGGACCGTGGGCTTAGTTTCAAAGGTACCTTCGGCATTTCGCATTTCGGCAATTTCAGCTGCAGTGGATGGGAGATCCCTTGTTTCTTAAAATGTTGATCCCCGAAATGACGATTGGCTGCCACCTGCTCCAACTGGATCGGACGACCCAGATTTGCCTTGAAATATGGGTGCTATCTCTTGTGATAAATCTTGGGAAACTTGGTAGCCCCAAAAACCTGACGACCGTCGATTTGCTCTATAGATGGATCTTTGCCGCTGAAATCAGACTGCTCGCTCGCCTGCTTGCATTTTCCACCCGAAATGGATTTTTTGTGCGCTACTTTATTGGGCTCATGGTTGTGACCTTGGACTAGAACGCATTTGATGGGTTTTGAAACCCCACTTCTTCGCATTCTACATCAAGGGTCTGGAATCAGGGAAAAACACCTCGCTTGCAAGAATTGGTGCTAACAGATATAAAGCAAACTGAGGACGAAACTCTCAGAGACTTCCAAGATAGGTTTGAGCATGCACTTTTTCAGATTCCTAAAATCCATCGTCTTGAAGATGAGTACATTGTCCATCTCTATACTCATGCACTTTTCGTGCATCTAGGTTTTTCCTTCAGTAAAAGGGGCCCAAGGACGCTCCATGAAGCTCACAGCATGGCCGCAAGAATTGAGCAAAAAATATCCTTATCCGAGATAAGATACCTCTTTACCTCAGGTACTCTTAGCAGGGAAAGTTTGGTTGCCCTTGAGAAATTTATTGTTGATTTCCAAGAAGAAGGGGAACAAACCATGGATCAACATAGGACTGTTGAAGACATAGTTGAGGAGCTGGAACCTAGGCAAAATGATAAAGTATCAGCCTGGGTTCCTCCCTCTGATGAAGCCATCCACAAACCATTTCCTCCTGCACAACAAAAGGACGATGAGGTTAGTTGCTTTCCTTTTCAGGATTCCGATGACACCTTATTCCATGATCTAGAAAATGAAGGAGAAATGGAAGCATTGAACGAAGTGGATCTTCCCTGTTGTACAATTAAATATGAAGGGGCAGTTCATGAGGATGAAACAATAAGGCATGCTGAAGACACCCAAGTCCTCAAAGCTCCTGCACAAGAAGAAACAGTAAGTTACCCTCCTCCCCAAGATTTTGATTATGCTCTACTTTATGATGGGGAAGATAAAGAGGAGATAAATGAGTCCTTGAATGCTTCAAATCCTACATGTTATGATACAGATAATGACATGGTTGATAACATTTATGAGTTCATACATGTTGAGAGACGTAGGTGGTGTTTCCATCCTTATACACACTTGCAAACGTGAGCTAAGTTTGGCTCACTTAGTGTGTCCTTGGAGGCACAATGCCTAGGTTCACAGCCCATGTTGTTACTTTGACCAGAACCTCTTTCATCTAGGCTTACTCCTAGGGAAGCCAAAGGGGGTAGACCTTAGTTACTAGATGTGTTAGAGTTAGGTTCTAGGAGTTAATTTTAGTTTGTTAAGGTTAGGGATGATTCTAATCCTAATATGCTAAGGCAACCATGCAAGATGCAAGGGTTAGCATGAAAAACAATCCTTTTTCTTAGGTCAACTAAGACTAGTGCCTAGAAATTGGGCAAGGGGTCAACTATGTTAAAGGGTGTTTCTTTACAAAAAAGATTACAAATTACTTACAGTTTTACAAAAGAATAAATCAATGAAATAATACCATGTACAATTACTTACAAGATAGAATGATAGATTACAACAACAATCTAACCATGTATTTGTTCAATGTGTGCAGGATATAGAAGATCAAAGCATCAAGTCACATCATCATTTACACTAGATCATCAACACATTACTTCATCAATAAGATTGCAAAGGAGAGTTAAGCACAATTATTATGAAGATATTGAAGACAATCTACACTCTTTGTTATTAAGCCCACCAAGTATTATTAGATTTGGCCAAGGGTTTAATAATTAGGATTTTCTTAAGATTTTCAAGTTTTATTGGCTTTCACCAAAGCCTCCTCCTCCTGTTGCCAAATAACTGCCGGGTGCTCAAGATAGTAAGGCAACAAGGCCCACCCTATATTCCACAGTTAGCCCTAATAGTAAGAGTACTTCCCGGAGAGGACACCCACCTGGAGTGCCACGGGACAGTGCCCTGCCACTACCCTTCGTTGTTTTCCTCAAACCTGTTTTAGATGGTGGAGATGGTGGTCTAAGGTTCCCTAAAATAGTCTATTAAGTATATATAACAGTTAGGTAGACTTTTAGGTGATTATTAGAGTGTTTTGAGAGTTTTAAAGTACTTTTAAAGTGCAAAATAATGAGATGGCCGAAACTGAACTTGCTCAGAAAATGTGTTGCCTAAGCTTTAACAATTAAATACATCAACACATGAGAAGCAAAGTAAAGAGATAGCTGAAAAGAAAATGAGATTTATCACATGCACATCAACATTTGTTTGATTAGAGACAATAGATCCAATGGCAAGAACAACTTGCCTTAAGAGATGAAGAAAGAAAATTTAAGTGTGTCTGCCAAGTTAACCATTCAACAAGTTACAAGCCCAACACGTGGCTACCAATGGATATAAACAATGAATCAATAAACCACTTGTGTGTTAAGCACTTTAAGAGTTATTAAGCATGAAAGTAAAATATGTGCTTAAGAGAGATTAAGAGCTTGAATGAAATAAACTAAGCAAGATCAAAAGAAATTATTAAGTGTGTTGCCCAATGGGCTTAAGATACGAGATTAGATCTAAAACATAAGCATTCAAGACATTAAACCAATTAAATAAATCTCATCACATGAAAGATAAAGCATTAACACTTATCTCTACCTCTTTGGGGGGTTCCTTTCCCAAATAGGTAGGTTATTAGTTATCTTGTCTTAGTTAGTTTGAGTGTTCTTG
>JZKD02S0189164.1:753512-767792 GCA_000966675.3 Picea glauca | reverse complement strand
GCACCTCCCTTCCACCCTGAAATATAAATCTTTGCTACTGAAACTTATTATAGTGATATAATGTTCAACAATGGCTTACCAGACTCATCACTGTTCTGCTGCATTTCGTTGCTCTCTCTGCCTCACTGCCTTCCTGCACACATGACTTGCGCTGTCTGTTCTTCTACTTTTTATGCTCTGTGTGCCATCTCCATTCACTGCACAGTTCCTCTTTTGTTCAATTCAGCTGCTGCACTCTCCTCCTTCACGCATGAATTATCTTCAACAACAACAAATGCAACTCTTCTCTGTACGGTGTATTTATAGATTTTGACCACCTTGTGCATGCAATGTGCGCAATCCCTTAACATATTCACACCGCGTCGTTATCCTTCACAACTCGAGTGCTCTGTCTGATCATCATCGTGACTCTTTAGCTTCTCTGGCCCTTTTTTTTCACTCGTTTAGCATCGCTGTATGCTAGGATGAGATTCCTCAGCCTCTCTAGCAGTTGAGACTCTTCGTCTTCTCTGTGACAGTCGGGCTCATTCTTTATGTTTCAGTTACGAGCTCCAACCCTCATCCAACTGTCAATTTCCTCCATGAGTCGTCTTCATTCCACTGGCAAATTTCATGTAACTCTTTAGCTCCTTTGGTGGTTGCCACCACACGTCCAACATCACTGGGTGTTCTACTGAGATTCCTCAACCTCTCTGGCAGTTGAGACTCCTCGTCTTCTCTGGCACAGTTGAGCTTATGCCTTCTGTTTTAGTTACAGACTTCAATGCTCATCCATCTGTCAATCACCTCCACGAATAGTCTTTGTTCTACTGGCTGATCCCTTGAGACTCTTCACCTCCTCTGTCAATCACCTTGAAGTGTCTTCGAGTCCTTTGGTAGATCTCATCAATGGTTTCTGGCAGTTTCATTGTGTCGTGCAACAGTAGCCCTCCGATTATGCTCAAATTTACCTGCACCATTGGATTAACTCTGAAGAGTATTGTCGTTATTTACCCGTTTCGCACTTTTGCAATTTAGAGATTTTGTGATGAGACATCTTGAGTCTCCATGTCGCGAGTTCCGAAACTCCAAAATGGAGATTTTTTGCGCTGGCTTCTTCCTTTATATGACCATGGCCATGACCAAGCGCTTATGCATAAAGTGCTTTTCGCGAATTCACATTTCGTGAATCTGGAGATGAGGCATCTTGACTCTCCAAGTTGTGATCCTCGAAACCCCGAGATGGAGCTGAGATCAACGGTCCACGATCTCGATGAATCTATGGTCCAGATCTCATCGTGAATTCGCATCTCGCGATTTCTTCGATAGAAGTTCTTGTCACTCCAAGTCGCGATAGGTGAAGCTCCGGGATGGAGCTTAGATCAACGGTGAAGAACCCTTGGGGATCTGACGGTCCAGATCTTATTGTGAGATCACATCTCGCAATTCTTGTGATGGAGGTTCTCGTCACTCCAAGTCGTGATACGTGAAACTCCGAGATGGAGCTTTGACATGCTCTGATCTTTTGCCACGTGTCCCTCTTGGATCAACGGTCCACGACTGTCCCCGATGGACGGCCAGGATTCCTTCACAGTTTTGGGAAGTTGGATGACTCTTGGACTTATCCGCCTTGCAGCTTCACCATATCTAACAACTATGGAGCCTTTGTAGATACCCTTGATCCTATGGCCCAATTCTTCTCGCGATTTCGCCACTTCGCGATTTCGCTGCTTCGTGATTTCGTCCACCTTCGCGATTTCGCTGCTTCGCGATTTCGCCACTTCGCAATTTCGTCCACCTTGCGATTTCGTCACTTCGCGATTTCACTGTTCTTTCCATTGTTGTTCTTTGCCATCGTTGATCTTTGCAATCGTTGTTCTTTCCATCAATGAAAATCTTACTCCCAACTGTAAACCTTCCAACGATATGCACTTATACTCCTCCTAGGGTTTCAACAAAAAAAATCATGAAACGAGAAAGAAGAACTAACAATTGCATATTTTCCTTACCAATTCCAAGAGAGATGCAAGATCAAACCCTATTTCACCAAGCAATGACCATTCATAAACAAGAGAAGAAGTCTCCAAGAGGTGTGCACCACCTTATCTCAACAATTCACCAAGAAATATCACCAAAAATCATTTGCACAAGAGAGAGATACCAAATTTCCCAAGTAGGGCGCAAATTTTAGCCACTAGTCCTCTCACAATGGGAGAGCTATGATAAAAATGAAATAGCAGTGATCCTTATTTATTTAAATCCTCCTAAAATTGTTTTTCCACTTAATCTTAGGGTAAATCACAAAGTAAGAGTCCAACAACCCTTAATTTTCACCTTTACATTATTAAATTCAATTTTAACTTTAAAAATTGTACCCTAATGTGACATCATCCCTCTTCTAAGGTGACGTTTGGCATCTTTTACAAGTTGTTGGAGTTGAGGGTGGAAGTCGTTGGGCCTTCTAGGGCCTCCCTCTCATGCGCTAGGGTTTCCTCCTTCAATCCATGCCTCCTCCCATCAAAACATGCCAAGTGTCCATCATCAATAACTTCAACACCAAAACCCTAGCCCTAGGGTGACGCCAAGCTCCTCAAGTGTGACGTTTTGGCCTCAAGAGCATAACGTTGGGCTATAAATGGGCTAGGATGGATCCTCCAAGGTGTCTCATAGGCCTCCAAAGGTTACCATCATCATCTGGTGTGTGGGCCATGGTATCCAACCTATGGGATTTAAACCCTAAGGAATCCCAAGCTAGGCTTGTTCTTCCAAAACTTTCCACCAACTAGGTCCTACAAAGACAATGAATACACCCTCCAAGGATATGAAGTCAATTGCATCATGATAAGTAAATCAAATCAATAAAAGAGCCACCTAAGCATGTGCATCAAAACCACTTCATCAAACTAAACAAGTACTCAAATACCCTATGCAATTTGCCAAGTTTAGGTAAGGGAGGGTTGATAATGCGACCTATTGGGTGAATCATACCTCAAGTCTAGGAGTGTTTCCAAAGTGGACCCCTCTTTAGGTCATGTGGAGAAGATGATATGGATGGGGGAAAGACTTTTAGGCATGGGGTTCATGGCATACAAGGGATCATAGTATCTCATTTATGGGTGGCTTTGTAGAGGGTGTGCTACACCTTCATTTTCAATGCAACCTTTTTCTAAGCCCATTTATTGCCTTTTGTTCTTTTAAGATGTTTCTAGGTTGAATCCAAGGTGGGGCTTCTACCTAAGCATGAAAAACATTGCCCACACATGCTCCACCTTGGTTGGAATTTTGTATTAATTATTTTCATGGGTTCCATTAGTTTCTTATGAGAGACATTTCATTGTCCTCAGGATCCCTGGGCGAGCATATAAAAGGTTCATGATTGTCTTGTATATTTTTCCAGCTACAAGCCTCTGGGCCTTCGTCCCCTTCTTCCCATGAAATGAGGGACAATATCTTCTTGGGTCAATACACTCGAAAATCCCAAAATATAAGGAGATGAGGGGACGAAGTGTGGAAAGTGACAAGTATGGTTGAGAATGGCATGATAACTCGTCAAGGGGACTGTTGAGATTTGGGTACCTTGGAAAGTGGTTCCCATGTGCTTATGAGTCTCTAAGCACAAAGGGGGGAGACTATTTCCCTTGTACTTTACTTTATGATTCTAATTTCACTTTGACCTAGGAGATTTAAGTCAAAAGTGAAATATGTCACTTAAGCATAAAGTGACAATTAATTCACAATGTGGGTGAATTACAATACATAAAGAAACTAAGGAAAGTGGGTTTCCTTAGTGAGATTTTTGGATTAGATCTCACCCATTGATTAGACTTGGCTAGTTTGGATCTAGGCCATTGATCTATTAGGGCATGGCCAAAGGAGGCTAAAGTGAAGGTATAGTGCATTTTGAGATTCATTCTTCACTTGTGATTTTTGGAGAAGAGAAGGGGTGAAATATCCCTGATCCCGCTGATCACGATATTTTCTACTGATCTAATGTTTTGTCTTGCAGATCTGATACACTGGGGGGTTTCTAGATATGTTTCAGTTGTATGTTTGAGATCTTGATGGTTATTGCATGTGCATGTTGTGTATTTAGGGTTTAAACAACATATAAAGGATGCATGCGGAAGTAAAGAACATCAACTTCCCAATAACATGTATTATACGACTCAAGCATGGAAATACAATAACATACTGGAAATATAGAATATAATCATCAACTAGATCTCATGGATCGTCACTAGAATACAAGCAAATATAAAAAAAATACCTGTGATCAGAAGATGATAGCAGATCTGATGCTTGCACGGATAGATCGACAAAAATATGCGATTCCGGAGAAGTACGGTAACTGCTACCAGCTGGAAAAAACGTCTGGAAGAATAGAATGTTGGAATGTGCTGGAAACTACTCCAATAGAAGTGCCCTTGCCTCTAGATTGAAATGGATGAGTGTTGGATCTCGGATCTGGTCTCTGAGGCACTGGATCTGGACCCTTGGGGGGTTTGCGCACCTCCTGGGACACTGGATGCGCCCCAAATAATTCCACCAATGGAATCTGCTGCTATAGGACTCAAAACGATCGTCTCGCCAAATGCAAAACTAGGTCGGAAGGGTTTCCTCGGATCTTCTCTGATGCTCTGCATGCAACCCCAAATGTCCATCTGGAAGAGTTGTGCCCTAAATGGCTGGATGGTGCACTCTAAATGATTCCACCATCGGAATCTGATGGGAAGTAGCTCAATCTAAGCGCCCTGGCTGGATCTCAACTGGGTCATAAGGAAAATGTAATCAGAGCTCTGCCCTCGTGCAGCTCCACAAACCCTCAATCTGACTTGCGCCCTCACTGGTTGAGTTGCGCACACTGTAACTAGATGCTCCCGAATGTCATGGTGAAATACTTGGCCGATATCTCCAATGGGATAGGGTGTGTCTCTCAACACCGAAACCGATCAATGGTGGTGGTTTCCTCTAGAAATCCACAAAACATTAAAGTCTAATCCTCTCCTCCTCTGGGAATTCTCAACATTAAATCATAACAATGCATAATGAGGAATTAGGTCAAATTCCTCCCTTTATACCATTCCTAACCTAATTCACCATTGAACTCACTTAAGCTAGGTGCTTTTCCTCCTAAGGTGAATAATTAATTAATTAAGTCCCCCGTAGTAGCTTTTCATTCTAATTCTTCGTTGACTTAGGCTTAAGTGACTTTTCGTAATTTTTTGGCTTAATTCATCATTTAGCCATCAATTCACCCTTATTTCTCCATCTTGTTCCCTGTTTGTGCCTGACTATAGTCTACGGGAACACATATACTACTAAGTCACTCCCTACTGGCCTACTCTTGGGAACGGGACATCACAGTCCTCCCTTTCTGAGATTACTTGTCCTCAAGCAACATCAATCCTAGGTGCTGCAAATATGCTCTCCCTCCCATGTGGCATCCTCCACTGGAAGACCTCTCCATCTAACCAAGCACTCCCTGATGATCCTGCTCCTCAACCTGCGCTCTCTCTGCTCTAATACTTCCTCTGGCACCAGCTCCAACTGGCCCTCCTCATCCAAGGGTGGCAACTCCTATGAAATACTAATCTATTGCCCCACGATCTTTTTAAGGCAAGAGACGTGAAAGACGTTATGAATCTTGCTACCCTCCGCTAGCTCTAGCTCGTATGCCACCTCACCTACTCTCCTGATGACTCTGTATGGCCCATAAAACCTGGGCTTCAACTTCTCTGCTCCGCTCCTCTTCAAGGAGGACTGTCTGTATGGCTATAGTCGCAGAAAAACCAAATCCCCTACCTCAAAACTGCGCTCGACTCTATGCCGGTCTGCATACATCTTCTGCTAGTTCTAAGACGTTTTCAAGTTCTCAGTCACTGGCTGCAGAATCCTCTGACTCTCCTCCACCCAATCTTTGGCCCCTGGGACCCTGTTTTCCCCAAACACAGTCTCCACAAAGGAGGGTGCATCGTATCTGTACAATTCCCTGAATGGTGACATCCTGATGGACATATGGTAAGTTGTGTTGTAACAATACTCACCCATGTGTAACCATCTCACCCATGTGCGTTGCTGCCCTCCCACATAGTTCCTCAGATACCCCTCCACCCATTTGTTGACTATCTTTGTCTGTCCATCTGTCTATGGGTGGTAGCTGGTACTCATAGCTAGCTCTCTGCATGTCAACCTGAACAACTCCTGCCAAAACACACTAATGAAGTGCCCATCTCTATCACTGACTATCTGCCTGAGTAAACCATGCAACTGGAATACCTCCCTGAAAAACAACTCTTCTACCTGTATGTCCTTTTAGTGTGTGGGTATGGCAAAGAAATGTGCAAATTTGGTTAGTCTATCGGCCACCACAAATATACAGTCCCTGCCCTGCACTCAAGGAAGGCCTATAATGAAATCCATAGAAACGCTCTCCCATTTCTGCTCTAGAATGGGTAGAGGTTGTAGCAGCCCTGCGAGGTGTGTCTGCTCGGACTTGTTCTTCTGACAAGTCGTGCACTCCTGGATATAATTTAGCACATTATCCTTGAGACCCTTCCACGATAATCTCTCCCTGATCTGCCTATATGTTTTGAAGTACCCCTGATGCCCTGTTGTAGGTGAATCATGACACACCTTCAGAATTTTCCCCTTCATGGTAGATTCTGGAACCAAGTAGATCCGGTCCTTGTAGAATATGATGTCATCAAGAACCCGTTATCTCTCATCGAACACCTGTCCATCCATCACCTCACAAGCAAATTTGTTTTTGGAGTACTTCACCAAGAAATGAGCTTTCCAATCTGTACAAATGTCCATCATCGAACATCCTGCTGGCCTCCTGGACAAGACATCCGCTACAACATTCCTTTTTCCCTTGACATACTCAATGTCAAAGTCAAAGGCTTGGATCTTTGAGACCCACTTTTGTTGTCTCTTGCTGAGGTCTTTTTGATCTAGGAAATACTTGAGACTGTTATGATCAGTCTTTACTACAAATATGTCGCCTACCAGATACTGCCTAAATTTGGTTAAAGCATGCATGATCGCTAGCATTTCCTTGTCGTAAATCGGATAGAGTCTCTCTGACTCGTTGAGATTCTTGCTCTCAAACACAATGGGGTGGCCCCCCTGCATCAAAACTGCTCCAATCCCCACCCCTGATGCATTGCACTCTAAGACAAATGGCTGTGAGAAGTCTGGAAGGGCTAGAACAGGGCATGTGCTCATAACCTCCTTCAATTTGTCGAATGTCTGTTGTGACTCCTTTGTCCAATGGAAAGCACCCTTCTCGGTCAAGTCTGTGAGTGGTTCTCCCAACTGTGAAAAACCCTTGATGAACCCCCTGTAGTAACTGCATAACCCAAAGAATCCTCTCAGCTCTGTGAGATTCTTGGGCTTTGGCCAATCCAAAATGGCCCTGATCTTTTCTTGATGAACTTGTACTCCCTGCCCACTGATGATATGCCCCAAGTAAAACAATTCTCTCATGCCAAATTCACATTTGGATTCCTTGGCATATAAAGACTGTGCCTGCATAATATCCAAGACCTCCCCCCAATGTGCTATATGCTCATCCCATGTCTTGTTGTAGATCACTATTTCGTCGAATAATACCAGGATGTACTTCCTCAATTGTCCTCTAAAGATATGATTCATGCAAGACTGGAAAGTGGCTGGTGCATTGGTCAATCCAAACGGCATGACTAAGAACTCAAAATGTTCAAAATGGCACCGGAACGTTGTCTTCTCAATGTCCTGCTCCCTGATGTTGATCTGATGCTAACTTGAGCATAGATCAATCTAAGTGAAGAAGACTACCCCATGTAACTCATCCATTAGCTCATCTATGCGTGGAATGGGGTAACGATTCTTGATCGTTTTCTTGTTGAGCGCTCTGTTTGATGCACATTCATAACATGCCATCCTTCAGTACCAGGACGACTAAAGATGCAAAATGACTCATGTTGGGCTTGATGTTCCCCATAACGAGCAATTATTTGATTGCTTTCTCAATCTCGTCCTTGAATTTCTTGGGTGCCTGTAGGGTGCTGTAATCACAAGTGTAGCCCCTGCCTCTAACTCAATCATGTGCTCAAAACCCATATTGGGTGGTCTCCCTGGTGGTATCGGCCCAAATACTGACTCATATTGACCCATGAGCTCTCTGATCTGTGGGTGGTAATGCTCCCTACCCTCGGAATCCTTCCACGTGGTGATCAAACACTCTGTTGCGTAAGCCACATCACCATGACGAAAGATCTTCTCCACCCTCTTGTTCGATACTGCTCAAGGTCCTCCTATAGACATGCCCCTCAACACAACTCTCGATCCACTGGCATCTCTGAAACTCATGGTCAACGTCTAAAAATTGAACCCAATCTCTCCCAATGAATATAACCACTATACCCCTAACACAACATCAGTATCTGATAGGTCAACTACATAGAAGGTGTT
Source organism: Picea glauca (assembly GCA_000966675.3). NCBI lineage: Eukaryota > Viridiplantae > Streptophyta > Pinopsida > Pinales > Pinaceae > Picea > Picea glauca. Next base: position 759,359 of record JZKD02S0189164.1, on the reverse strand, counting down.
TGTCAAGGTGTAGTTTCCTAGTTTGACCTCTAGTTCAGGGATCATGTCCAAACATGTCATCGTGTATCCAACAACCACTGCCACATGGAATCCCTCAAACTCCTCCATGCATAACCCCCTCCTGGATCTACTAAGGATGCAACTATGAAGTTGTGGGTTGCCCCACCATCAACTAAAGCCGTCATGCATTGCCCCTGTATAAGGCCCTTGAGCCTGAGAGTGTTGTACCTGGGTACTCTTGAAAGGGTGGCTATGGTTCCCCCTTTCACCTCTATATGAGGTTTTGCCTCATCCTTGGGTTGTGCCCTTGCCGGTATCTGAGGTTTCTTCAGCTGCTGCTCTGGCTCATGAGTGGTCTCAGTCTCTAAATCACTGTTTGTCGATGCCTCAATATCCTCATCCTCCTCCTCACTACCTGATTCCTCTTCAATGTAGTGGATCTGTCCCTTTCCCATGCATCTATGCCCTGGAACCCAAGGATCTCTAGAAGAGAAGAAAATCTTCTTCCTCATCAAATCTTGTCTCGTATCATCATCTAACTTGGGCTTGCCCTTCCACTCCCTTTGTGGGTTCTTCTGATCCTTGTCTCTCTGTGGTACAAAGGGTTTGGTAAAGGGTTTAGATTTTGGCATGGAGTCTGACAAATCTCTAGTGCGTCGGATGGCATCCTGCAAGGTGTGAGGTCGGTATGCCTTCACCCATCCTCTCAAGGGTTCTGTGAGCCCCTCTGTAAATAACATGATTAGTTGAGGCTCAGATATATCTGTCACTGCCATTGCTACCCTCTGAAACTCTAAGATGAATGTCTTTGTTGTGCCCGTTTGTCTCAATTGGGCTAGATCCTTGAAATGGATCTATGGATCCCTCTTGTCAAATCTATCCATGAGTCTCTCTATGAACTCTCTGTAGGAGGTGATGTGACTATGGCCTAGTGTCACCAATCCATGATACCACCACTTGTGTGCCTCACCCTCCAAGTGTAAGGTGGAGAAACTGATGGCTTCTGACTCGGTCATCTGGTTGAGCTTATAATAGGTGTCTAGATTTTGTACCCAAGCTCTAGCGGTGCATTTGGATGATTTGTCAAATTATGGTATGGTGAGTTTACCAAATTTTCAAATGAATCAATGGTATGCCCCTGCTGCTACTGCGGCTGCGACTTTCCTCTTTGTGGCTCTCTGGGGCAGTTCCTAAGTCTGAGCTCACAATACTCGACTAGGGTCATATCTTAATAGAATTTACGACCCAATGCTGCATACTCTCTCCGATAATCTGCAATGTCCTCTACATGAGTAGGCGGTCTCTGTGCTATCGATATCTGTGCTGCTACCGAGGGTGCCCTTTGGAAACTGGGAAACAATGGACGTGGGATCCTACTCGCAGAGGTGTATATGCAAGTGGTTGATTGGGGTCTACTTCCTACCCCTAAGTTCCCCTGTGTTGCATGTGGGGCTTGTGTGCCCAAAAGGTCCACCATAGCCAATCTATCAGCTACCTGAACCAAGAACTGAGACATGGTCCGCTGACTAGCTAGCATATCACTGATAACCTACATGAAGGATGCATCTGGATCCATGGGGGCCTTAACACTACCCTCTGGTCACTCATACCTGTCACCTAGCCTCCTCTTTGCTTCACGCTCTATTCTTCGCTCTGCTTTTCTGAGAGCCTCTTCCTCTTCCTCTGAACTGGAAGGGAAAGGAGCAAAGTTAGGCTTAGGGATTCTTTCCCTATGTCGGTCGTAAGTGATAAATTTGTCACCTACGTGCTCATGACCATCTGGTTCTTTTGTTGTACTCATTGTCTTTAGTCACAGGCTGGCAGGACTAAATCTCTGATACCACTGAAATATCGATGATCCCGCTGATCACGATATTTGTTACTGATCTAATGTTTTGTCTTGCAGATCTGATACACTGGGGGTTTTATGGATGTGTTTCAGTTGTATGTTTGAGATCTTGATGGTTATTGCATGTGCATGTTGTGTATTTATGGTTTAAACAACATATAAAGGATGCATGCGGAAGTAAAGAACATCAACTTCCCAATAACATGTATTATACGACTCGAGCATGGAAATACAATAGCATATTGGAAATATAGAATGTAATCATCAACTTGATCTCATGGATCGTCACTGGAATACAAGCAAATAACATAAAAATACCCGTGATCAGAAGATGATAGCAAATCTGATGCATGCACGGATAGATCAACAAAAATATGCGATTCTGGAGAAGTACGGTAACCACTACCAGCTGGAAAACATGTCCGAAAGAATAGACCATTGGAATGCACTGGAACTGCTCTAATAGAAGTGCCCTAGCCTCTAGAATGAAATGGATGAGTGTCGGATCTCGGATTTGGTCTCTGAGACACTGGATCTGGACCCCTGGGGGGTTTGCGCACCTCCTGGGACATTGAATGCACCCCAAATGATTCCACCAATGGAATATGATGCTATAGGACTCAAAATGATCATCTCACCAAATGTAGAACTGGGTCGGAAGGGTTTCCCCAGATCTGCTCTGATGCTCTGCATGCAACCCCAAATGTCTGTCCGGAAGAGTTGTGCCCTAAATGGCTGGATGGTTCACTCTGAATGATTCCGCAGTCGGAATCCGATGGGAAGTATCTCAATCTAAGCACCCTCGCTGGATCTTAACTGGGTTGGAAGGAAAATGTAATCAAAGCTCTGCCCTCATGCAGCTCCACAAACCCTCAATCTGACTTGCACCCTCACTGGTTGAGCTGCGCACACTGTAACTGGATGCTCCTTAATGTCATGATGAAATACCTGGATGGTATCTCCGATGGGCTAGGGTGTGTCTCTCAACACCGAAACCGATCAATGGTGGTGGTTTCCTCCATAAATCCACAAAACAGTAAAGTCGAATCCTCTCCTCCTCTGGGAACTCTCAACATCAAATCATAACAGTGCATAATGAGGAATTAGGTCAAATTCCTCCCTTTATACCATTCCCAACCTAATTCACCATTGACCTCACTTAAGCTAGGCGCTTTTCCTCCTAAGGTGAATAATTAATTAATTAATTAAGTCCCCCTTAGCACCTTTTCATTCTAATTCTTCGTTGACTTAGGCTTAAGTGACTTTTCTTAAGTTTTTGGCTTAATTCATCATTTAGCCATCAATTCACCCTTATTTCTCCATCTTGTTCCCTATTTGTGCCTGACTATATTATACGGGAACACATAGACTACAAAGTCACTCCCTGTTGACCTACTCTTAGGAATGGGACATCACAAGGGGCACATTTCTCAAGGAAATGAGGGCGCACTTGATGAGGGTTTGAGTAGAAACCCTTGAGAGCTTGAGGAGGAAGATCTTGTTGGCTTGAGCTTGCATGGAGAGGTTATCCATGGAGGATTAGCCATCATTTCCTTGGAGGGCGCATTCTACATGGAGGAGGAGCGCATTTACTAGAGGAGGCACACGTTCTTTCTTGTTTTGCTCACTTGGAGAGGAAGAGAGGGAGCCTTGAGATGAGGTCTATTGCATGAGGAGGCTAGAGGAGGGGTGCTTTCTTTCATGGAGGGAGGCATTCAACTTTGAGCCTTATTCATTTAGTGGGGAGATTTCAGTTCTGAGGGCACACTTGAGGAGGAGGGTGCATCATCAGTGGGGAGCACTTTCACCTGTCAGAATGTAGTGAGGCATGTTTTAGAGGGAGGCTACTCATCGGTGCTTGTTTATTGTGGAGGGGTTTCCAGATCAGAGCTTCCAATTGGCATCTGCAATAGTTTTGGTGGATTTGGTAGCATTTATGAGGGGCGCACCATGCTAGGGTGCTCTTGCTTGGTTTGGACTTGTACTTCATCTTGAGACAAGCTGCTATTGTAACAGGTTCATCTATATTTTTTACTTGTTATATTCTACAATCTATTTCTCCGTTATATAAATATATATCCCAAACTGGTTTTCCCCGAGAGGGTTTTATCCAGGGTCATGTTGACCAAAAATACCGGTGTCAAATTTATGCATGTTTAGAAGTGTAGATCAACATTTTAAAGTTAAAGATCTAGAGATAGTGTTATGTGTTTTAAGTTATATTGAATGTGCTAACATTGAGTAAAGAAAACACTTGCAAGGGCACCTTAAAAGAGCACTTAACCATTAAAACATTGAGCAGAAAGTTGGGTGACTATTTTCTATCCTAAAACAACAAGAGAAGACAACCACACAGTTGAAACTTAGAGCCATACTAAGGTCAAGGACAGACCTTAGGTGTCAGCCTCATAGGACCTCAAAAAATCTATAGGGACCTCCTAGTATCAAACCTATCCCGAAGGGTGACCACTTAATAGGGCGCAATGTCAACCACCAAAGTGAAACAAGGCAAAGAGCATAATTTCCAAGTAGATGTCACATAATAAAAAGCAGTTTTAAATGCAACAAACTCAAATGCCTCAAATATTGAAATGAAACTCACCATAATACCTTGCTTGTACCTCATGGAGCAAGACCCAATGTCTTCCAGAAGCAAGCTGATGTGATGGCTACCCTCATGATGAACCTGGAACTGTGGTGGTGAGGCGAGTCTTTGTAATGTTTCCTCTTCTTGACAAGAACATTAGGAGATTTAGTAGTCTAGTCATCCCTATAGACTATACTCTCATGGGTAAAAGGGGGCTAGGAGGCGCAAAAGGGTCACTAAGGAGCTAAATGTTATATTATTAAAGTGACTTTGGTAAAAGTAGAAAAAGGGTTATTTGACTTAGAGGAGAAAGTAAAGTAATAAGCTTAGGCATCAATAAAGTAACTGAAGTGAAAATCAGAAGATGGAGGTATAAATGAGAGAGGAGGGTGCCACACTCCCCATTCATGTCATTTTCTCTTATTGCTTCTTGAGCTAAACAACTTACGTTTTGAGGTTTTTGAGTAAACAAACCCTAGAGATCAGCAAGGAGGTGAAAGATTCCTCCGTTCTTGATCCAAGATTGGTCAAGGTGGTGAAATATTTTGTTGTCGTCCTTATACACACTTGCAAATGTGGAAAAAGTCTCAATCCACTTTGTGTGTCCTCGGAGGCACAACGCCCAAGATCAAGCTCGCTGTCACCTCTACTTGAACTTCTTCCATCTAGGCTTACTCCTAGGGAAGCCAAGGGGGGTAGACCCTAGTTACTATATGAATTATTAAAAGAATTCTAGAATTTAATTTTAGTTTGTTAAAGGTAAGGGGGAGCTAGCCTATATGAGAGGCAACAATGCAATGCAAACCTTTAATGAAAAACAAACCTTTCCCTAAGTCAACTATGACTAGTGCCTAAGGTTGGGCAATGGGGTCAATTAAGTTACAACAAGATCTAAATAAAAATGTAAAGAATAGATTTACAACTTAATACAAAAGAATTATAACAACTATCAACAAATAAAGAATAGCTAGATGTTACAACAATATACAAAAGTACAACTACTTACAAATGAAATTAAATAAACACTAGTTAGATCTAAGGTACTTGTAGAGCAATAGTTGAACTAACTTCTTATTGATTTTGCAGGAATAGAAAGAGATAGATCAAAGATGCATCTACAACAAACACACAACTTACAACCTGTTGTTCCTGAGTCTGTACTAAGGCTTAAAGTACAGTGTCAAGGCATCCGAAAATATGATAATAGTTGATAGAGGATTTCGCTAACCTTGGTGTGGGAAGCTAAAGAAGATTTCTGCGTTCACGTTGTCTTGCTTCCAACTGTTCCTGGGTTGTAATGTCTTGTTCAATGGCCATCCATGAACGTTCTAATTCTTCTCGAGTGTCAGCAGTTTTAAGAGTTGTATTAAGAAGATTTAACGCTATATTAGTTTGATCGTATATCCCGAGT
>JZKD02S0189164.1:741342-753502 GCA_000966675.3 Picea glauca | reverse complement strand
TGTCCAACTTGTGAGATTATGAAATCTTAAAAAACCTTAAGGAAAGACATGCTCGCGAAAAAACGGGTCCTTCGTAAGTGATAAAGCATTACTATTCTTGCCACGAAAGTTCTCTCAGAGTCTTATGATTTTTGGAAGGAAAGGAAAAGAAAAAACAGCTCTAGATCACAATTATCAGTTTTTTCCAAATTTGTGTAAGGTGAAAAAACAGGGGCGGCTCCAACACAACCCAAGCTCGAAGTTCCCCAAAGAGAGGTGCACAACTTCAAGGGGGTAGCTCAAGGACAAGTTCACAACTCAAGAGGAAACCTAAGATGGAAGTAAAGTCACCAATGGGCACTAGTGCGCAAATTCAAGGATGAAATATCCAATCACAACAATGCTCAATTAGAATGCTTGAAAGATAATTTGAAGTAAAAGTTGCAGAAAGTAAAAGAGCATAAACAACTTAGATTGGATTATGAATTTAAGCCTTAGGCTGTTGTGAGTAGATTTTAGAGTTGAGATTAGTGAGGTGAAGTTGCAATCCTAGACTAGGTGACTTCACCAATACTCCTACCGCTTTGGCCAAAAGGATTGTTGGGTGCTCAATAAGCAAGGCAAACAAGGCCTTACCCTAGCTTCATAGGTCAACCCGGAAAACTTGGGCGCTCAACAAGGGAGACACCTAGTGTCGTGAGATCATCCCTAATCTAGCACTCCAAGTAGCCTCCCCAAGCCTCATTTTTGGTGGCGAAAGTTGTATCAGTAATGGGTGATCTAATTAAGCTAGGTAAATTGATTCCCCTAGAGCCTAAAATAGATTGATTTAACAATTAAAAGTTACTTGAGCAAAAGCTTGAGTGAATGAAATAACAAGTGCTTAATGAAAACGTACAAGAAACAAGATATGCCTCCAAGGGCTTAAACAAAATTGCAAATAAAGGAAATGCTTCTAACTATTGAGATATACACATGAACTTGAAAAGAAAAACTATAAGCATAAACCATAAACCATTTAACTATCTAGCATGCTGAACTGGCCTTACGATACTGCATGGGTGGCTAAGCCAATCCTCTTTGTAGGGTGTAGGCAAAAGAATGAAATAAACAAACAACTTGACTTGAAAAAGAAACAAGTAAACCTAGCCACACTACCTTGTCTTAAGGACAAGTGGGTCAACAAAAATGAATGCTTAAAACAGAAAATAAAATCAAGTCCTAGCCTTACGATTTAGCATGGGTGGCAAAGCCAAGCCTATTTGCTAGGTGTAGGCAAACATAAATAAAAAAACGCAGAAATTTTATTTTAGAGAGAAATGCAAGCCCAAGAGACTCTCTTTGGGTTTGCTTACAATGCTAGAATAAGAGAGAAGAGTTGGGTGAATAATGCCCCAACTTCGGAGGTCTTTCTTTGATGTTTTAGGGCCCCAAATGGGCTGTAGCTCCTCTCTTTTGGTTCAGATCTGCAAAACAAAAACAAACAAAACTTGTTGGAAAAGCTACAAAAGAGACCAATATCTTCAAGAATTTTCCGTTAGTTAAAACATAAAATTTATGTGTAAAAATCAGCAAGTACAATATGTTGAAATGAACTATTCAAAGATGTTAGAATGTCAAAAGAAGTATGGAAATGTACAGAAATATAGAACAAAAATATTTAGAGGTTGTAAGTGGGTGAAATGAAAGATTCCCAGATCTGAAATCTATCCACAAAACCCTTAGGTAACCTGCAAATATTGTGAGAAAAGCTACAAAAAAAGAGAAGATGTGAGTAGATATAAATGAGAAAACAAAATACTTTGCTTAATCCAAATAAATCTTCACTAGATCTGTAATAAGACTATCACATATCTATCCAAGCAAAATACTTTGCTTGGAGTTCCTACTCTATATCTATAACCAAAGCATGCACAAGAAAATAAAACCAAAACAAGATCACTTCAATAGTTGCAAGATGGCACCAAGAAGACTCTCAACACCGTGGATCCTCCAAAGATTTCTTTATTCCAATAGAAGTAAGCTTGAGCAAATACTTTCCACAAGCTTGAGAAGAAATAATGAGAACAAGAAGAGAGAGAGAGATGAGTGGGAGAGATTTTGGCATAGTAACAATAACTGAGAGTAGATGTGTCAAATGAGGGACGGGGGAGATTTGTTTTATACTTGGGAGCCAAGAGTGACCCTTCTTGGATGAGTTCCAAGTGTCACCCACCCAAAAGAACTCACCATCTCAAGGAGGGCACACTTTTAGGGTTTTGGTAGTGTTAGGGTTGTGAGGGTTGATTGAGGGGGTAAGGGAATACCTTTTTGACATGGTCCAACATGAAATTAGATCAAGGGGGGCGTACTTAGGGAGAAAGGGGTTTTCTTCTTTTAATTTTTCACTTTTCATGACTTTCTCACCAAGGGGGACACAACTTCTCTAGGGGGATTGGTTAAATGAAGCGATGACTAGGTGAGGGGGTGAAAGTTAAGTTAGAAAAGTGTTTCTCTAACTTAGGAAAGGGGTTAGGCATCATCTCCCACTCTTTATCTAACCTTTTTGTTCATTTTTTACAAAAAATTGACATTTTGACTTTGCCAATTAAGCAATTAAATTGTTGACTCAAGACTGACTTGGACTTTGTAATGTCCCCACTGACCTAGGAAGCATAATGAATGGTTCCTCTAGCCTAAATTGGTTCTCGTAGGCTAAGTCGAAAAAGTTACCTAGGGAACTCAACTTTTGCCTAGGAAATGACCTTATAAAGTGAAAAAAGGAAAAAGGGAGACATGGGTCTTAGGCAAGGTAAAGTCACTTAAAAATTATAAAGTGTGCAAGCATGAAGTGACTTTAAAAGAAAATTAAAAAGTAAAGTGAACGTGAGTTAATTAAATGAAGGAATAAAAGAGGGGAAAAGAGGCGGCGCCCCTCATTCTTGCATTCACTAAATTGGAAAATAGAATTTTGAGAGCTCTTGAGGAAAGAGTCAAGGGTTTTTGGAAACCCTTGTGTATTTGCTGGTTTCGGTGTTGCAACGATACACCCTAGTTGGTTTGGAGAAGAGATTATTCCAGATTTCTTCCTTGAACTTCATTGATTGCTTCGATATTTTTAGTAGCAACATTTCTTCTTCATTGTGGCTGAATTTCAGTGGTGGCGACTGAGTTATCTCTGTCAAAGAGGTCGACTAGATCATGTGGGCCGAGTTTCCTTATTCCTGAGCATTATTCTCTGTTGTGGGGTCAAGTTGGGTAGTGTGGGACGAGTTTACTCTTTGTTGGGTGCATTGTTCCCTTACCTGGGCGCATTCCTTCATGTGTTGGGCACATTTCTCCATTGACAGAGTCACTTACTCATCAGGGGGGTCGAGCTGATCATTGTTGGTCTGTTTTATTAATTGTGGAGTGATATTGTAGCATGGAAATCATCCTTAGACATCAGTTTGCAGACTGGAGGGGTCGACCTCAATTTTTGGCTTAATTGCTCACTCCTGGGAGGTTATTTGGATAGTGGAAATCCGTTTTAACCCTGGGGACGAATTTAGTGGCAGCTGGGGACAAGTGCCTTGCTCCAGAATGATTAGATCTACCTATCTCTCTTGCTCCTATATTAGAAGGGCGCTACAGGCTTGTAGATTCAAGGAATTTTGCTGCTGTCCATTTCTTGGCCATTCACATACACTCAACATTCGAGAAGGCTGATTCCAGGAGATATATATCAGGTTCTTTCATATATTACTGTGTGTAGTCATCTAAACTCTACTATGTATTTCTGTTTTTGAATAAGTAAAGGAAGCAATTGTTCTGGGCATTGTTATTGTCTCATATGTACCCATGCTATTAAATAACCAATTTGTGTCATGATATGACATCACTTATAAACTGTTGTGTTAATACATGAATCTCCAAATAAAGTAAATCACTTCAGTCTTGGGGAAAAATACAAATATCAGTCAGAGAAATTTTACACAGGTGTCGGAACTGTTGCTTCGTAGTTGTTCCTGAAATGTTTGACGAAAGCCACAGTTAAAAATATAGAAATTTTGGAGCAAATTTTAGTTGGAATCTTACAGTGGTATAAGAGCATGTTCCTCTACAGTTGTGGGCTCTAAAGGGCATTTGTAATCAGATTTATGAGACCAGAAGACAAGAAGAACATTACCTATCGGAGACGTAGGGGAAGAACCCTAGATCCCCCTGGGTGGGGAGAAGAAGAAGAGGCTAGAGAAAAAGGGACAAGAGAGGCAACACCATCTATCACACCTAAGGGCAAAGAAACTATGGGGAAAGAAGATGATACCAGAATCAACAGTTTGTTCAATATTTTGAATGACTTGGCCAAGGGTCAAAAGGTCAAAAGGCCATGATGGACCTTATGGGGCAGTTTGCGAAGAATTCGTTGGAGGGAACAACGAAGAAAAACCAAAATGGTGATGGGGGTTCAAATAATGAAGAAGGCAGCCACTCACACACTACCATGCAGAGCCACCCCCACTTGTACACCAAATCCCCCATACCCACTATGACTCAATTTTTTGGGAATGAGGCTACAGGTCCATTGATGCAGGTTGAGTAGGATGAGCCCTATAGGGCATATTTAGAGGAGTATAGGAGACTAGGAGATGATTTCCACTCAGTCATGTCCTTCGCGGAGTTCTACAATATGAAGAGCAAAAACCGACCGAGAGGACCCATGAGGGCCATGACACAATTTTGAGTTGCAATGTACCATTGGAAAAGTCACTATTCCCAACTTTGATGGGGGCTCTAAATGCTCCGCTAGATCATGGGTGCAGAAACTCGACACTTACTTCCAGCTGCACGACATGACAGAGACATATGCCATTAAATTGGCCACCTTGCACTTGGATGGAAATGCCCATGAGTGGTGGTACCATGAGTTAGTCACTTTGGGACATGTCAGGGTTACCTCCTACTTGGACTTCACATAGAGACTCATCGAGAGATTTGACAGGAAGGACCTTGAGCTTCACTTCAGAGAGTTGGCTCAGCTCAAACAGACAGGTAGCCCATAGGCCTATATATTTGAGTTTCAGAGGATCGCGGTGATGGTGTCAGACATTTCAGAGGGTCGTCTGGTGATGTTGTTTGTTGAGGGGCTAATGGAGCCTCTACGAGGATGGGTCAAGGCATAAAATCCTACCTCCTTACAGGATGCAGTCAGCAGAGCTCGGGATATGCATGATGCAGTACCTAACAACATTGTTTCCTTGAAAACTAGGTAACTTTTCAATTACTTTTTCAGGAATTGCATGAGGATATCCATTTATGTTAGAAACGTCACAAGGATCATATATAGCCATTTCTAAGATACAATTATTAACAAAAAGAAGATGAATACCCGAAATAGACTCAGATCCTAAATGACTAAGTATTCTACGAGAAGTGGCTTTGTCTAACCTCCTCTTGTAAACCTGTTCGGGTTCGGGGATGAAGTTAACTAAGCCTTTTGAATTCTTTCTTGTAGAATACTTAGTCAATTTGGAAATTAGTGGAGTTGCCAGATGATGAGTCTATTTATGATAAACAACATGCATAAAAAATTAAAAACTAAGTAAAACAAAAAGGAAAACAGGTCATGTTCCGGGAATAGAAATATTTATCCTCAACAATGGTGCCAAAAATGTTTCCGCCTTTAAACACACTTGGGCTAACGTGGAAGAAATATTCAATCCACTCAGTGTGTCCTTGGGGGCAAGTCTTGAGTCAAGGTGTTGTCACCTGATCCTAGACTCCTTCGTCTAGGCCAACTCCTAGAGAAGCCAATGGGAGTAGTCCCTAACAAATATACTATGGCTTTTAAGCTACTCTAAGCTAAAAGAACCATTCTAGGAGTTTATTGCGAAATAAAAGAATTACACAGAGGCATTCAACATGTTCATTCGTTAGATGAGATAATCAAATAAAAAAGATGTCTAATCATAAAATATACATGCATAATAAAGTAAGGATACAATATCTACAAGATTTATACAATTATTATAATATCACATTAAGAATGAAATATTGCTCATGAAAATAAAAGATATAACCATAAAACCAGTGCCTTAAAGGTATCGTGGGCAGTTTGTTGAACACGTGTTTTATTAAGGTTTATTGAAGGTAGATTAATGAAGATGAGTGGCCTCTTTAGAAGTTATCCTTTTGTTTGGAAATTTGTTGAGAACCTATCGAAGCCACAAGGCTTCACCAGAAAATTCAATGAAGGTGTCGTGTGTCCAACATGGGAAGAACCTAGATCTCAAATTTCTCATCTGACTTCACACACTCCTTTCATGCAGTTTCTCTCGCATCAAAACAACTACTATTAAGGTTTCCTTAATTACACTACTTCACACTAACAACTCTGGTTCTGATTAATCCCGGGATCGAGCTAGGCTCGCAAGGGTTCAGAGTATACATCGGGAACCGTGGGGAAGGTTTATTTTATAACTTAAAAAAAAATTGAAAGTAAATTCCAAAAAACTTGAAGGTTTTCTAATTACTAGAAATGAAATTGAGAACTAAGCTAGCATGAAAGTTACTTTGCTTAGATGCATGAAGCAGTGATTGCTTTGAAAAAAGTTACTTTCCTTAATTGTGTGTGTTATGAAAGCAAATAAAGTAAGAACTTGAAGGAAAAAGAAAGAAACACACAACTACCACAAATCCCCCTAAAGAGGATGACGAAATTGGGCACTAGAGGCCTGATTTTATTACACCTATTACAATTCGAGAGGATGAACTCTCTTTTTCTCTTTTATGATTTTTTGGATCCTTATAGAATGGATCAAGATACAAAACAACTACCACAAAAAAGAGACTTCAAGAGTCTTGGTCTTCAAAGGGTCCAACTTGGGGTGAAGAATCTTCGGTTTTGGCTCAAAATTGTCAAGAATCCCCCTTGTTTTGTGAAGGACCTGTTATCCACCAGTTTGCCCAAGCTGGATTTCCTGAAGAGCCTCTAAAGAATGAGGAATCAATGCTCATATGACAGAGTTTAGAGTTCAGTCGGTCTTGCAAAAGACCCCTTTTTTCCGCATTTCCACCATTGTAAAAAATGTCCTAAGATGAGATATTGTAAAAGGCTTGTTGACCGCCTCTTCAACTAGGGGGTCAACTCCATGTACCATGAAGATATGCATCATTAGATGCAAATATGTCGAATATTTTTTGGGTTCTACAGGGCAATTTTTGCTCCAGTACACAGTTTTGTAAGCGGGATTACTGCACCCCTGCGTGGGTTAATATTGTAATAGGTCTACATGGATCATGGTTAGGTAAGTTTCCTTAGGGTTTCTTCATTAGGAGAGTTCCTTTCACTGAGTGTTTTTTATCCTCAGGAGGTTAATGTGGCTTAACCAGCTGGGTTAATCTCCCTTGAGTTTTTCACTCCCACCCAATAAATCCTCCAAAGTGGTGAAAGGAATTTTAATGAAGTCATTTCTAGGTAGCTAGTGTTTAGGAATGTTTTAAATGACCATGTAAGACATCACGCAAAATTTCGCGGAATTCCGTCAAGTCTAGCTAGGTTTTTTTTTTAAGTTGGGAATTAATTAATTAATTCTGGGTAATTAATGTAAAACTTAGGTCCTGAGATCTTTGATGGGGGTATCTGTACTCAAAAGAAATATAATGAGACACCCTAAACCCGTGGACCAAGTTTCAACTCAGTTGGACAAGTTTTGGTAGGTTTTTTTTCCACTTAAGTGTTTTTTCGAAAAATGACGATTTTAATTGCCAAACCTAGGACATGGGCAAATGTCAATTTTGTAATAATGGACCAAATGAGGTGAAGTAAGTGATAATTAATGATGATAGAACCTACCACACCCATCCTAACCCTTTACCTACCCTTTACCCACTCATTTAATTAAGTTTCAATTTAATTCCCACTTTGAAGGTTACGTACCCTTTCCCACTTTTTGGAAACTCAATTTTTAATTAGAGTGTGGTCCCTCTCTCCACTCATACGCCCCTCCCCTCCACATCATCCAAAATATTTGGACTTCTACACTCCCAGAACACGCCTTCTTCCACTCTTCACACTTTCCTTTCATTTTCATGCATTGCCTCTTAGCTTATGTCTCCCTCCCACTTTACACTTGGAACCTCCCTCAAATAGAAACGTGGATCCCTTCCTCCCATCCTTGCGCCTTACCTTATCCTTCCACATGCCATTTGGGAGTGTGATACCCACACTCCACCCACACCCCTCATGAAAGCTCACTCTTTTTTTCTCAAGCTCACGCTCCCTTTGGTAACTTACGCTCTATTTGTTGAAATGAGATGGAAACATCCCATTTGAAATTGGAAACCTGAAGCCTAAGGATGGAATGAAAGCGTGGGTATCTTCCTTAATTCCGTACGACTCCCTTACTTGCCAAATTCTCCCTCATCCCTTGCTTTCTCCTCATCCACTTCATCCACTTTCCATTCCCCTCACCCTAAAAGCTCTTCATCTTATTGGTTGCTTTCCTCATTGAGTTGTCTTCACTTTTGGATCTTTGACAAGTGTTGAAGATCCAAGAGGGGTATCCTTAGCTTCTCAAGCTATTTAAGAAATCCCTCACTCCCTCATTCTTTACCTTTCATTATTGCACTGTTATGCTACTATTTTCTCACCATCCCACTCTCTCTATCTCTCTCATTATTGTCATATTTCTTCACTGGTGTTGTTCTTGAAGAGCTTGTGGCAATTAGTTGCTACAAACTCTTCCCATTGGATAATAAAAGAAAATAGCTTTGGAGGACTCAAGGATCTCAAGATTTGTCTGGATTCTTCACATGATTATGAGGTGAAACTGTTTTTTTTTTAAGTATTATTGTGATTGTAGATAGATTGTTGGGTAAATTAGTTTACTTGGATAAGCTTAGTGACTGGACAATTGATAGCTTATGTGATTCACATTTACTAATGATAGAAATTAGTTTGTGTTATTAGTGTGTGCAATCATTATCTATTCATCTCACGTTTTGCTTAAGACTTGCAGGTTACTTCAAGAAGAAGATATTGGGATAGATCCAAGCACGGATTTACCCTTACTTCTCATTTACACTCCAAACATTTTTTGATTATCTTCATGCTTTTCCATTTCTGATTTTAGTAGCTAATATGCTTAGATAGGTCGATTTAAAAACTATAATTTTCTGGTTCATATATGTACGAAATCTTTGCCTAAAAACAAATATTTTATAACATTTTCTAAGTGTGTTGCAGCTGAAATAAGCAAGCAACAACTTGCTAATTTTTGCAAGTTTTTACCAGGACAAGAGGGCATGCTACCCAAATTTCTGCACAACACACCCTAAAACAACTCCTCGCATTGTGGTAAAAGTTTCTCTTCTTCTTCTATATTCTAAATCATTGTAAAAAAAGCCCAAAGGAGTTGTACCCAAGTGGCTTGCATTCCTTTATTTTAGTTTTTACTTTGCATTCTCTAGATTAGTTTTCTTTATGCTTTTACTTCTTAGTTAGCTAGTTATTTGTGATATCTACATGCATGATTAAATCTAAAATTATCTAGAGTAGATCACACACACATAACTAATTAGCTTAGAGCTCGTGAAGGCATTGTGGATCTTTTGCTTTCATTTTCTTTTATATTGCATGCAGTCTTTAATTTCTTAAATCTTCACCCAACACACATGCATGAGCTAATTGGTTAATTAATTTTTAGATTCTGTCATCTACTTTACATGCAAGCAACTATTTATTAATTCTTCTATCTTATGTACATGCATGCAAATATTGACATCTTAAAGGCTTAATTAATTTTTTCACTTTCCGCAAGTTGTTCATATCGCTTTATGTTTCACTTGTAATAATCTCTTTAAAGCATTTAACTTGTGATATAATACTTCAAAGGCCTCATCCTCCATATTATTCAATTATTCAGTTTTTTGGCAACTCTTGAGCAAGATGCAAGCACTCAAACACACATTGCAATACTTAGCTCATAGGTCTAAAATTAATTAATTAGACTTAATAGGACACCATAACTCACCATCTTCTCCATTTAAAACGAGGTCGGAGGAAGGCAACGGAAGCTGCTAGGTCGGGGACGGTCTCACGGCGTGCGACATCCTTTCCGGGAGTACTCTGATCTTAGGGCTAACATGTGAAGCTAGGGTAGGCCTCGTTGCCTCACTTCTTGAGAATCCAATAGTCACTTGGTAACTGGGGGAGGAGAGTTTTTGGGCTGACACCTAGATAGGGCTAAAATTAACATCACTTAATCACTTAACTTAATCTTCAATCTACAACATCTGCAATATACTTTCACACTTGCAAGCAACTGATCTCTTATTTACATTCACACACAAGTAATCTTTTATATGTTGTAGAATTATTGCTTAAGTGGTTATATCTCGTATCTTGAAGACTTTATTTTTCAACCTTTTCATCTATCTTGTATCCATGTATCTGTGGTGTGATCCTTCAAGAAGTGCGCATCCACCTGGAGGCATTCTCTTGATTGGGTCTTGATTACTTTGCGTCTTTTTCCATTGATAAGTAGTCCAATGGAATTATATCTGTTGTGAGCATGCTTGGCTTGATGTGTTGATTATCTCTCATCTTTGAATATCTTCTTTTCCTGCACATTTCAAGCACTTGTTAATATCTTTAATCTATTGTATCTAGTTTAGCTGTGTATATCTTAGATATTCTTTTATATCTATCTGTATCTATCTTGTTGTAATCTTATAATATTTTGTAAACTTGTAATTATCTTGTAACGAACATCCCCTTAACTTAGTTGACCCCATTGCCCAATCTTAGGCACTAGTCTTAGTTTCCCTAGGAAAAGGTCTGATTTTCATACTTGGATAATTGCATCTTACACTTGCTGATTGACATCATAGGCTAGTTTCCCCTTGACCACCTAACTAATTAAAACCAATTCCTAGAACACTTAATCGTAAATCTCATCCAGTAACTAGAGTCTACCCCCCTTGGCTTCCCTAGGAGTTTGCCTAGACAGAAGAGGTTCAAGTCAAAGTGACATCGTGGACTTTGAATCTAGGCATTGTGCTTTCGAGGACACACTAAGTGAGTAGGACTTAGCTCATGTTTGCAAATGTGTATAAGGATGAAAACAAGGCTATTGGCCACCTAAGACCTAGGAGTGAGCACATACTTTGGAGTGTTTTTTTCTACTTGTTAATTATTTTTCTGCTTGCCTTAGTGAGCAATTAAATAATTTCTAAGTTTTTTCACTCAGAAGACTAGCTCCGGAGCCAGAGTATGGGTTGGCGATCAGGTCTTGGCATGGAAAATCCAATGTCTAGTGTCTAAATGTATATGGTCTCATACTAGGACATATTGATTGAGTCATTTGGAAATTGCGGTTAGGTTTGATAGTTTTTTTTTTTAGTTTTTTAGTGAATTAATTAAATTCCCGCAAAAAAGGAATTTATTAATTCTGAGTCAATAAATTGTAAAAATATGACATCAAACATTGTCAGATGCCATATTTATAGTTGTTTTCCAGTCTAGAGTATCATGTAAACCCCTGTTTCCATCTTTTTAGACAAAAAAGTGATTATTATCACTAAAAAGTCAAAATTACTCAAAAATTATGGAAAAGGGATAATTAAATTAATCTCCTAAATTTTAGGAGAACTGGGGAACATGTCAAAAACATGTTTTTCCATGTCCTCAATTGACTGGAGGCCTTGGGCGAGTTTAACTAAGGTAGGGTTTTACTGTCTTCTCCTTTGTCATAATGGACAAGGATGTGAATCTTACTGATCTTCTTGGTCTATTTATTCTTCTTCTTGATATTCTTTAGTTCTTTGATTCCAAGAGATCTTTATTTTTCTTTGATATCATTAATAACTTTGTTCTGTTCATACTCTGTATGTATATATTTTGAACGCTTTTTGTTGCTTTCTTCTTTAGATATTATTTGTTTTATTCATCACACTATTCTATAGATTAATTTTCTTTTAAGAGTTCATCATCATCACCATTGTTTTGTGCACCATAATTTTCTTCATCTTCTTCTTTATAAATACTTCTTCCTTAAGCTTGTTCCTCTTCATATGAAAAGATCTGAATTTCACATTCCTTATTAAGAGTTTCATCCATCAATTTATTGTTATCAATTTCTTCATTTTTAGGTGCAATATCTTCATCATCTTTCTTTCTTTCTGCTTCAGATTTTCTTCTCCATATATTTCCATAAGGTAG
>JZKD02S0189164.1:668541-679704 GCA_000966675.3 Picea glauca | reverse complement strand
TAATTGAGCACCAACTCAATGTGAGGCTGCTACCTCTGTTTTACAAGCTGCAACTTGTTTGAGAGCACCAACTCTCTGGTTTCTTTAGCATCCACTAGAAGGAAGCACCAACTCCTTGGTTTCTCTAGCACCCACTAGAAGGAAGCACCAACTCCCTATTTGTTCCAGCACCAACTGGATGGAAGCACCAACTTTCAGTTATACGGGCTCCAACCTGTATAATAGAGAACATTTGTTCTCCCTTGCACCACCCTGCCACCCTGGTTTCTCTGGCTGCAACCAGATGGAAGCTACAACTTCCTATGTTCAAGCTCCCACTTGAACCTCTGAGGACAACAGTCCTCCCAAGCACCTCCCAACCTCCCTAGAATATGAATGGCTAAATAAACAGTCAACTTTATAGATAAATCAGTTCTTACCAATCTTTCCTTGTTCTATAAATCTGGTCTTCTACACACTGTTTTGCTTCTCTTCTCTTCCTCTGTCTATTTAGTAGGTATGCTCTGCATCAACTCGTTCTCTCATTCTGCTCTTCTTCAACATGTTTTGTTATTCTACTTTACGTTTCATCTCACACTGCACATATGCTCAATCTCATCCTGTGCATTCTCTCCTTTTCCTTTTCTTACGGTTTCATTCTTTTCTCATACAGAACGGCCAACCCCATGTTGTCTGTCTCATTTTCTTTTATACACAATCACGACGGTTCAACTTCCCATCTCCTTCGGCAAAAAGAAGATAACTGGCTCAGCAACTGAAACGCCAACTGTTTGGCAATCATGAGTCCATTTCACTAACAGATTTGTAACTAAAAAGTTATTTGTGAGAGAGAGAACAATAACCCTTCGATCATATTCTCATTTTATTTTTCATTGGATGAATTTTATTGACATTGCCTTTAAATCGGGTTTCGGCATTTCGGCAATCCCGTGCTAAGTGTCTCGACACTTCATTTCGCGATTTCCGAAGTCCCGATGCAGGAGTTTTTTTCACTAGCTCCTTCCTCCATCTCTCACTGATGTGACCAAGGGCTGTGACCACAGTATTATTCAACAACTGCATTTGGTAATTTCGCGTTTCAGTACTTCGGCATTTTCGGACTCCTGATGTTGAGAGTCTCTGGCTTCTCCATCTCTCTATAACCAAATTCCCGATCTCCAATACATCGAAGAGGGAGTCGGGTCAATGGTCCACGATCTCTTTGAACCAATGGCTCAGATCAATTCGCGATTTCGCATATCGCGAATTCAACATTCCTGTGGTGAAAGTGTTCTTGTCACTTCAAAGTCCCGATCCGCGAAACTTCGAAATGGAGTCGGATCAACGGTCCTGATCAACACTTGATCTGACGGTTCAGATCATTTCCCGATTTTGTATATCACGATTTTGCGATTCTTGATGTTAATATTCTTTTTCCTCTCCAACACTTGATCCTCGAAACCCCGAAAGGGACTTGGATTCCAAGGATTGAATCGCAATTTCGCATATCGCGAAATCGACATTCTTGTTGCATTGTTTACTTGCCTCTCCATGTTGTGATCCCCGAAACTCCGATATGGAGTTAGATCAACGGTCCAGATCTGAGCTTGATTTTACGGCTGCGATTGAATCGCAATTTCGCATATCACGAAATCGGCATTCTTATTGCATTGTTTACTTGCCACTCCATGTTGCAATCCCCAAAACTCCGACACGGACTGGAATCAACGGTCTAGATCAAAGCTTGATCTGACGGCTCAGATTACAATGCGATTTCGCATATCACGATATCGGGATTCCTGATGTTAATAATCTTTGACATGTCCAACTCTCGATCCCCGAAACTTCGACATGGACTGGAATCAACGGTCGAGATCAAACCTTGATCTGATGGCTCAGATTACATCGCGATTTTTCATATCGCGATTATGCCCACTTCTCCTTGTACCTTAAAGAACGTGCAGGTTCTTCTTGATCCAACGATGGTCGGATCTTGCGCTTGAATCTGACGGCTGAGATCTGTCCTCCTCTTCAAAGATCAGAGATTCTTCTCAACCTTTACGGATCTTCGATTACTCGATCAATGTTGCGTTGCCTTCGATCATTCGCCTTCGATCATTCGACCTTCCTGAACTTATCTTCTGTTTTCCTGTCGATTACAAACTTCCTGTACTCATGCCATCTTCACTGTTGTACTTGCCATCAATGACAAGCATTCGCTGTCTGTTAAATATTTGCCAACAACCATATCCCTGTCATACAAGCTAGAATTTGAAGCTACCAATAATGTGGCAGAATATGAAGCTCTTGTTCTGGGTATGAGGGTTACAAAGGAAAGGAGAATTGAGGAGGTAGTAGTGTTCGGAGATGCTGAGTTGATAATCCAGCAAGACAGGAATGCTTATTGGGCTAAGCATCCTCGGCTCAGAGGCTACAAAAATGAGGTATGGGACCTGATTGATAATTTCTTCTCGTCTTTCAACATTTCTTTTATCCCAAGAGAGGAAAATACTTTGGTCGATTCCTTAGCTGTCTTGGCTAGTCTGCTCAGGATCCCTCTGCCGCCTAATATCAAATATGGGGTCGAGATAAGATATAGGCCATCCATCCTAGACAATATCAAGCATTGGAAGGTATTCGAAGACGATCTTGAAATCGAAAAATTTCTTCAGTCCGTCGACGAATTTTCTGCATTGCACATTGATCAGGATCCTGATCTCGAAAGTCACCCTCACCCTGAGGTATTTTTAAATAAAATTGCTAATCACCATATTATTCATCTTCCTAGCAATCACATTCCGAAGGAACTGGTCCCTTTAGAAAGACTATTTGATGGGAATGATGTCGCAGTAAAGGGTGTGGTTTCAAATGGATATGGTGATACAGCGGAGTGCAATATCGGTACGCAGGAAGAGCCTAAGTTTGTCAAATTATCAAGTAGTTTGACCAAATAACAGAGGGATGAGTATACTGAGTTATTAAAAGAATTTGTTGATGTGTTTGCATGGACCTATGAAGACCTCAAGACATATGACACATCTGTCATTGAACACAAGATCCCACTGAAGGAAGAGGCTAAGCCATTTAGGTAGAAGCTAAGATAGATAAATCCCATGTTGTTGCCTGTCATGGAGAGAGAAGTGAAGAAGTTGTTAGATGCCCAAATCATTGTCCCCTTGAGATATTATGAGTGGGTGGCCAATTTGGTCCTGGTGAGGAAGAAAAGTGGAGAAATGAGGCTCTATGTTGATTTCAGGAACCCGAACAAGAGCTCAAAGAAAGACAACTATCCCTTGCCCAACATGGAACACATATTGCAGAGGGTAACTGGTCCATCTAGGATATCCATGATCGATGGTTTTTTTGGCTATAATTATATATTATTCATGCCTGAGGACAGAGAAAAAACAGCCTTCACCACTCCTTGGGGCACATTCATGTATGCCAAAATGCCTTTTGGATTAATGAATGCAGGAGCAACATTTCAACGAGCCATGGACATAGCCTTAATCAGGGAGAAAGACCAGTTTTTGGTGATTTATCTGGATGACATCACAGTCTTCTCTAGGTCTGATAACGAGCACCGCTGTCACTTGAGGAAATTTTTCTTGAAGTGTCGGAGGTTTGGCCTATCCTTAAATCCCAAGAAAGAGGGGAAGCTTTTAAGCCATATAGTGTCAGCAGAGGGAGTGAGAATTGATCCCAACAGGGTAGAGGCAATTCAGACCCTGTCACTTCCCAGGTCTAGAAAGGAAGTTCAGGCTTTTTTAGGGAAGATTAACTTTCTGAGGAGGTTCGTCTCAAATTTTGATGAGGTGGTGAAACAGATCACAACCATGCTCAGAAAGGGAAATGAAGTAAAATGGACTGTTGAACCTAGGGAATCTTTTGTCCAAATAAAGAAGGCATTGACTGAGGCACCTGTGCCGATCAGTCCTGATTATTCCAAGGATTTCCTAGTTTTTTATTTTTCTTCTTTTGATACAGTAGCAGTGGTCTTATTGCAAAAAAATGGGGAAGGGCGAGAGCAACCCATTTCCTTCTTCAGTAAGGCATTAAGAGATGCAGAAATCAGGTACAAGATCATGGAGAAGCAAGCCTATGCCTTGGTGAAAGCTCTCAAATATTTCAGAGTCTATGTCTTGCACTCAAGAGTGATTGCATATGTTTCTTCAGCCTCTGTGAAGGACATCCTTATACAACCTGACATAGATGGGAGAAGAGGTAAATGGATTGTCAAGATCCTGGAGTTTGACCTGGAGATAAAGCCCACCAAGTTGATAAAAGGGCAGGGTTTAGCCAAGATGCTGGCTTAATCCAATTGCAAGGCCTTGGGGATTAGATTCATCAACGCTTGCTCAGGAAATCAACAAGTTGAGTCACCCAACAAAAGCTCTCGGGGTGGCTTATCACTAGCAGAATGCACCTAGTACAGAGACATTTTGTACTTTCTACAAGAGTTGAAGCCTCCTGATGGAATGGGAGAAAGCAAGGCAAGAGCTTTAAAGCTCAAGGAAGTTAGATATTGGCTTATTGACCAAGTCTTGCACTAGAGAGATCCTCTAGGGGTGTTTCTGAGGTGTCTGAATCCACAAAAAGCCTAGAAAGTTATGTTTGATTTTCACAATGGCCTTTGTGGGGGGCACCATTTCTGGAAGACCACAGCCCACAAAATTCTCAGGGCTGGGTACTACTATCCCACCTTATTCGCTGATGTCTGTAGAGAAGTCAGAGCTTGCATCAAATGCCAAAGGTTCTTAGGAAAGTAGCAGCTCAAATCTCTGCCACTAAAGTCTGTAGTAGCTTCATCACCCTTTCAACAATGGGGGTTGGATTTCATTCAGGAAATTCATCCTCCTTCAAGTGGCCAGCATAGATGGATCCTGACTGTAACAGACTATTTCACCAAGTGGATAGAAGCTGCCCCCACCAGGAGTGCTTCGCACAAAGTAATTATCAGCTTCTTGGAGGATATCATAGCTAGATTTGGCTGTCCCAGCAGAATTGTCACCGATAATGCTGCTTCTTTCAAGTTTGGGCCTCTGGTTAAGTTCTGTGAGCAGTTTGAGATTTCACTAATCCACTCCACTCCCTATTTTCCTCAAGGAAATGGACTGGCATAATCTTCCAATAAAAGTCTAATCAAACTCATTAAAAGGTTATTGGAAGACAATAAGAGGGCCTGGGATTCAAAGATCAAGTTCTCTCTATGGGTCGATCGAGTGACAACAAAGAAGTCCCTGGGCACCTCACCTTTTCAACATGTTTATGGGACAGAGGTTGTTTTTCCCACTCAACTCTCTTTACCTATAGTGAAATTCTTTCAAGATCATGAAGGAGAGCCAGACCATATGGTCAGAAGAATTCATCAGGTGGTGGAACTACAACAGATCATGGAGCAGGTAATGGACTTAGTTCACAGTAATCAGCAGAATATCAAGCAGGCTTTTGATAGGAAGGTCAGGAAGGAGGAATTTGAGCTGGGAGATTTGGTGCTTAAGTGGGATGCACCCAGGTAGGATAGGGGCAAACACAACAAGTTTGATGCCCTCTGGATCGGGCCCTTCAAAATCTTTGAAGTATTCTTAAATAACACGTACAGGTTACAGGATTTGGAGGGTGAAGAAGTCTTTAGCAGCCCAGTAAATGGGAATTTCCTGAAGAAATGTTTTGTTTGAGCCTTAGACGGCTCCTTTGTTTTGTAAATATTGTCTTTATTGTTTTTCTGTTTATTTTCGGCTTAATAAATGACTCCATAACCCAACAGAAGGCAACTGGAACTACAGAAGGAGTTCTTAGAGCATTATATGGACGACTCTATCCCCCATGGAGCCTAATGTTAGCGCCAATTCTTGCAAGCCATGAGCGTTGAGCGCAGCACACACAAAAGGTCCATTTTGGGTCTAAAATCAAGCGAGTGGGCTTTTTGTTTTCAGCAGCGACGATCCATAGATGGAGTAGATCGACGGTCATCGGGTAGGTTTGGGTAGCAGAGTTGCATGAGGTCTGGCGCATGGCTCATCTCTTATGGCCAAAATCACAAAATGATGAGCCATTTCGGCATTTCGGCTACCGGGACTTCAAAGGACGAAGGTGTTGCTCTTCCACTGCATTTCGAAACCCCAAAACGCGAAATGCGAAAAGCGCCCATTAGCCATTTCGGCTACCGGGACCTTAAAGAGACAAGAGAGTCGCTCCTCCATTGCATCGGAAATCTCTGAAACCCGAAACGTGAAATGTAAAAGCTGCTTGGGAGCCATTTTGTCATTTCGGCGACCGGGACCTCAAAGAGACAAGAGAGCCGCTCCTCCACTGCATCGAGAATCCTCGAAACCCAAAACGCGAAATGTAAAAGCCACCTGGGAACCATTTCGGCATTTTGGCTACCGGGACTTCAAAGGACAAAGGGTTGTTCTCCTCCACTGCATTGGGAATCCCCGAAACCCAAAACGCGAAATGTAAAAGCCACCCGGGAGCCATTTCGACATTTCGGCTACCGAGACCTCAAAGAGACAAGAGAGTCGCTCCTCCACTGCATCGGGAATCCCCGAAACCCGAAACACGAAATGTAAAAGCTTCTTGGGAGCCATTTCGTCATTTCGGCTACCAGTACCTCAAAGAGACAAGAGAGCCGCCCCTCCACTACATTGAGAATCCCCGAAACCCGAAATGCGAAATGTAAAAGCTGCCTGGGAGCCATTTCGGCATTTCGGCTACCGAGACTTCAAAGGACAAAGGGTTTTTCTCCTCCACTGCATCAGGAATCCCCGAAATGCGAAATGCGAAAAGCGCCCAGGGGCCATTTTGGCATTTCGGCTACCGAGATGTCAAAAAACAAAGGGTTGGTTTTTGTGTTTTCAGTCTCGTCCACCCTCCATGGAAGAAGCAGTTAATGAATATCGAGTAGGTGGTGGAGACCTTGGCTCAACTCATAAATGGAGGGCGTGAAAAAGGCTTGGAGAAATCAGCCCATGGTACCCTTGTATACAGGTTCCCCTGCAAGAGCCATGCTGAGTTAAGATGGCGTCTGACGAAGGATTTTCGTCCAGGTTTGACTGAGGAGCCTGCACACGCTAATTTGGACTTTAATGTCTTAGCTACCTTCCAGCTCCGAAGGGGGCGAATTTCTTTGAGTATATATACACAGTTTGTGTATTTTTGTAAGGATCGATGGTAGAGCGAAGCTCCCGACTATAAAGCTTTAACAAAGTCTCTGGTTCTCTGGTTATACAATGATATTTTGAGATTTCTTGTTTAATGGTGGCCAACCTCCTCCTTTCCTTGCTCCTTTAAATCTGAAAGCTCGGGTATGGATGATCCAGTCAGGTGTTGCTGTAACTATATGATGTATGTTTGATTGTATTAGTTCTGCAACGTTTGAGGTTTACTTTGAAGTTTCTTCGGTTTGAGAGGATCTTACATCTGAGACTTTTCCCCTTTCTTTCCCTCCACTTACTCACCACTATGCAAGTTTATTGGCTCAAGTTAAATCAAGACCTCACATGTCCTTGTTGTTCCAACCCAATTTTCTGAGTGAGCGATATTGTTCTGAGTTTACTTCCATTCGATCACCCCCTTTATAAACAAATCGTGACATAAAATGATGGGCCTCAAGCTTACTCCTATTGCAATCCAGGAGTGGCTTCTGTAGCCAACAGAGAGCACTTGAGGATTCTTGAGAGGCACACAGACAACCCTTCAAGAATAAGAGTCTATGTCATATGAGTCTCTTGAGGAGATTCGTTAGAGATCCACTTCATCTGTCTTAGTGGACACTCCGATGTATCAGTCAGTCACATTGATAAAGGATGTTGGTGATCTAGCAGGGGAGCACCAGTTGATGGAGGACACTTCCTTTTGTGTTTCGAGATTGGTTGACCTCCATGTAGAGGTTGATCCAACAGTATGCCTAGGATCTATGATGCAACATGAGTCTACGGGAGATGACATGAGTATGCCGGAGCATAAAGTGATTAGTGATAGCTCACAGGTACATGCCGAGATGTATGGTGGGATTCCAAGGGGTGTATTACCTGGCAGGGAGGAGACACACTTAGGGGGGCATGCAGAGGCCAC
This sequence comes from Picea glauca, assembly GCA_000966675.3. Lineage (NCBI taxonomy): Eukaryota > Viridiplantae > Streptophyta > Pinopsida > Pinales > Pinaceae > Picea > Picea glauca. The sequence goes on along the minus strand of JZKD02S0189164.1, from coordinate 671,649 downwards.
TCCTTTGCAGCAGCATATGGTTATGAGATATCACTTTCACTGTTTCAGCAGTTGCGTGGGTGATAGGAGATGGAGATTAATTTACTAGTAGTTGGCATAGTTACTTCTGGTTGTACCTGATGATTGGGGTTTAGTGAGGGCTACAAGCGAGTAGTTATCAGGGGTACAGGTAGACGTTCTCTTGGTCGATTCCTTGGGAGTGACCGATGCAGGTGGTATTTTTCAGCCCTACAGTCAACTACAGATGTCTCTGTTACCTTTTCTCAACACTTTTATCATGGACAATAGCGTGAGGAGAGATAGACAGTGGCCGAGGGCATGGAGAGTGACTAGGCCGAGACCACCTAATAAGAGTACTCTTACGGCATCCAACAGGATAGAGGTGGATCGTCATAGGCAGCCAAATGAGACGTGGTGCGTGATGGTGAGCACCATAGTCCATATGATAGCAGTGGAGCACAGAGGGCTTAAGACAGTGATCAGCCTGACACAGGAGCAACCAACAGAGATTGGAAGTGATAAACTTCCAAGTTTGCCATAGGATCCGGGAGTTCACTTGGTTAGCAGGACGTTTCGCTACATGATGACCCAGGTTGCACCAGAGAGTCACATACTCCACCAGGGGGTGGTTTGGAGTGGGCCTACAGGTATTTATTCGATAGAGCGAGGCAACTTTTCACTCTTGATCATCATGATTGGACATGGAGGTGGGTGGACAGGTACTACTTCTATAGAGGTTCTTTTACAGATGCAACTTTTTGGCAGCAAGTCCATTTGTCATAGATATTTCGGCATGAGGATCCAGGAGCGGGAGATCCCGTATATATATAGGGTGCAGACAGCCATGGTCAGCATAGTGCAACACCATCATGGCGATCTTCGACAGAGATTAGCATGGGACCCAAGGATTGTAGGATTGAGCATTTCATTGACTGACAGGGGAGAGTGGACCATTGTAGGGGAAAGTTATTCTAACTTTCCATTGAGCTTCAACGTTGAGAGGAGCGCATCACTTGCGGGTGTCTCATGGAGGTATTGCATCACCTCGTTCAGGCATCAACATGAGCAGTTGATGGAGGCCATATGGATCTTGTTAGAGACTTGGGGGATGGATTCATTTCGGGATGAGGCCATGTGTCATATGTAGGAGACTCTCGGAGTTGGTATATTTCAGGGTTATGCTTCCTAGGGGCTAGCAGTTCATGATTTGATATGGGACCCAGGGGGTAGATTGCATGAGTGTTCATCTTTGGATGGGTTCTACTGTGTATCCCACAGGTGGACATAGGATCCTGGTATTTTATTTGAAGGGATTTGGTTATTTCTTGAGGACACAACAATTTTCTAGCAGGGAGGACTATAATGTCCCCACTTTGGGACATCATCACAGTGCAGAGATTTATGATGACGAGAGTAGCTAGATGGATGTTATAGGGAGTACAGGGGTTATTGAGAGGCATTGTGGGGTCCAACTTGCATTGCTCATCATATTCCATCATTATGAGCCATTCCGCACAGGTTGGATTTGGTTCCGTTGCATTCCAACGATTTCCATAATTTTGACTATTTTGAGCTATAAGTTAATTGAATTCACTGAAGAGGTCATTTTGGGCACATTACTTGGAGGAACCTCTCAGTGTAATAGCTCATTGGAATCGGGAGAAGCAACACTACAGGATGGGATGGTGAGAAGTGACTTTCAGTGGCCAGGGAAGCCACAAGGAGAGATAAGGTGTTTTTCAGAGGTAAAAAGGTTAATTAATTAATTAAAGTGATTTAATTAATTAACTAAATATTAATAAAATGAAAGTCACTTTGGAGGGACAATGAGAGAAAAAAGTATAAAGGAAAGGCAAGGGCCTTGTTATCGCACAGTTTGTAGCTAGGTCAAGTGGCTATGAAGTAGAAGGCCAAACTGGCGTAATAGGAACCTATCCCACCCAATGTCACCACGATGGGGAGGTTCTTTCTCTTTACAGAGGTTAGGCCTAGGGGAAATGTCCCCGGTAACCTGGAGTTTTGAAGAGGCAAAGGTTTAAAGGTCAAAGTAAAGTTCCCCCTTCACAGGTCACCACCAAAACAGATAGTCCGACTAAACAGCCAATGATGAAGTGTAGGCCCAAAGAAGAACACCTGCCCGGGACAAAGAAAACCAATATATATATATGCAAGCTATGATTCAATGGGTTAGTACTTCAATAGACTATCTGATATCAATGTATAAGCAATTGCAACAATAAATATTGATGAGATCAATGTTTGTTAATATAGAAATGAAATAATGTTACTTCACCAATAAATATCAAGATGATATAGCAATCAATATATCCAATCAATCCCTCATTCAATAAATGCTTTAAACACCATCCAATTGCTTGATAAATGAAATTTGCTGCATCAAGATGAAATAACCAAGGGTGACATCATCTTTTTAGGGTTAGTAGTTAGTTACAGTTTCAATTTATAAGAGGTTTTGAGAGTTATTTCAATCACTTTCACTTCAACGTTGGAGGCCAAAGATCAGTGCCTAAGGGTTATGGAGTCAAAAAGGTGAAGGATGCACAAGTTGAAGGGGATGAGATTCAAAGGACAAGAGAGAAAGGTTTCAAGGTGCTGCAACAGTAGGGCCTTAAAGACAGAACCCTAGGGGAGAGAGGCTCACTCTAGTGTTGCTTAAGCAAGGCCTCGTGCTCTCTCCTCCTTCCCAACAAATAGTTAGCTCAAAGACAAGTAAAATCAAGACAAGAGAGTTTAAAGAGGGAGAGTGTTGCAAAGGCAAGGCTCTTTCATCAAACCCTAAAAGAAAAATGGCCCTAGGTGTAGATAACCTAGGCTTGGGACGTCCTCTTCCTCTTGAAGTTTAAAGGTACGGCTAGCTTAAGGGAAGAAGAAAGAAATAGTGTAGCAATGGCTAGGCTCTCTTCTTCTTCTTCAATGGCTAAAAGGTTTTTCTATCAGGGGACATGAGACAACGACCTACTTGTGTGTTTGTACCCTAGGGTTTTGATTCAGAAATATTTATAAATAGATGCAAGAAATTAAACTACAACCATTCAATCAAGAAGTTTTGCAGAAAAATACTTACAAATCATCAAGAAAATAGCATGC
>JZKD02S0189164.1:552327-565488 GCA_000966675.3 Picea glauca | reverse complement strand
AGCCAAACAAAGAGCAGCGCATCTCTCCCCAAGGATAGCGCAACAAAAAAGCTGATCAGATAGTCCCAAACCCTAGCCAAGATATATCCAAGCCAATACCGATAACTAGCTGCTGTTGCAGCTGCAGCTGCAACCCTCCTCCAGACCTGTGCACCAAACTGCAACTGCAGTGCGCACCAAACTGCAGAACTACAATTTTGAGATGCTGTCAAATGAGAACTGGCGCGTAATCCTGCCAGTTTGCTGGGGCTGACTTCTCCTTCTGGGTATGTGTCTGTTCATTATATTATTATTAATTATGGCCGACTTCTTCTCTTGGAGGCTAATAGCCTAATATAAATTTTCTTCTTGAGTCGACAAGGCTTCTAGGGTTATTATCCAACTCATTAGGGTTTCTCTTGCTTTCTGGAGTCTTCTATTCTCGTCAGGTTCACACATGGGGGTAAATACCTCCCGCAGCTACCATAATATTAACAACCAGAAGGAGTGATGGTGCTGGGATCAAAGGTCAAGGTAATGAGAAAGAAAAAGCAGAAGGTTCTTTTGACTCTTTGACATTGATATGCCATATGGTGACATGGGAAAAGTGTAAAAGGTACTTGAACATACGCTTTGATGACACAATTCCTTCTAAAGAAAGAAATGAATTTGTGGAGAACATTCTGAAATATCTTGATAGTCTAGGTATTCAGATTATTTTCCACACTTAGTGGAGATGGCTGGAAAATTGATACCTGAAGAAAAGACTTATGTAAATGGCACACCCCAAGAGCTGATGCATAAAGAGAGAATGGATGGGCTAGAGTCAATAAACAGGAAATAATACTGTAGAACAAAATATGACTTTGTGGAAAGAAATGGTTGTTGGAAATTGAGGTCGGTACTAACCTTTTTCTTAAGGCTAACCATTGCCACATTTCCTGAAGAAAAATCTGCTCAGATAGAACATAAGTTATAAGCAGTAGCCAGTCAAATCTGCCATTTTGCACTGGAGTTTATGATGAGAAAAGTCTACAGGATGGATTTTCTTCATGCACTCAAAAGGAAGAACTAGAGACCGATCTGAAACAACATTAAAATCATCATCACATGACAGCCTAAACAGTGATTAGAAGGCACCCTTTCAGATTTGTTCGTGGGCTTGATGTTGCTTGCGATGCTGTTCTGAATTGTTTGTTGTTCTAAAGGAAATCACTACTGTGTATCCTCATGCTGTTAGAAGCAATATGCAACAATCTCAGCCTGTTTCCATCTCCAAATTGGCAGGCAATGAAGGCAGCAAGGGCATATTATATTACCTATTGTATCATATGAGAAGGGTACAACTGGCTGGGAGTTCTACTAGCAGCAAGGAAGGTGTAATATTGGAAGTCACATGTGCTATTCCAGTCAGCATCCATAACAACAGGCCTGACTGACGAAATTGAAGAGAGGAGGGCCGCACCCTAAAAAGAAAAGGATCCTAATGTTTTCTGAGAGATCGATCTGTATATATATTGGTGTGATTTCTAAATAAAGTGGAGCCTACCTATATTAGAATATGGACAGAGCCGACCAATACACTTGTCAAAAAATTGATAGAATTTGAGGGCTGACCTGTGTTAAAGGAATGATGTGTTTTATTCTAAAGGGAACACAGAACAGATTTTTAGGGGTCAACCTATGAGGAGAAAGAAGCCGACCTTCATAGACCTTGATTTGATGTGGATGCTTCTCCTTGGAGCCCACCCATCTGCTTTGGGGAACTCTTGGAGGGTTCATTTGCTGGCTTTGTGGAGGATTTAAGTGTCCACTTTGGATAATGACATAGAGGCTAGGTGAAGCCCACTTTCCCACCTCGGAGGGAACCTTGGAGTTGCACATGCATGAATTGTGAAGCAAGCAGTTTTGAAGGGCCTTTGGAGGCTAGATTCTGAGCCAACACCCCCATGTTTTGCTTCATTTTTGGGGATGGGTCATCCTAGAGGGTTCATGACCCTTCATAATTGTACATGTGGCATGAAAATCTGTTAGATTTTTTTCTTTTGGTTAATTAATTGTTAAAGAGGGCCTTTTTCCCCTCCATAGGCTAGATTAGGGGATTTTATCTTATGAAATAATATTTTAATGTAAAGGAAGTTGAGCACCTCTTCTATAAATAGAGGTGCACTTACTCTCATTTGGACATTGTTACCCCCTCTCTCACCTAGGGGTAACTAGAGGAGATCATTTCTCATGGCTCACAATGAAGATAGTGATCCTGATGATGATTGTGATCAACATTATCCATTGCAGTGCTTCAGATGCCTCCCCCTCATGATTGTATAGCTCAATCCATTTCACTTGATCAATGTTGAGATTAGGGTACCTTGGAAAGTGGTCCCATTGTGTTTGTGAGCCTTTAAACACATGTGGAAAGTACTATGTACTTTATGTCTAATTTCACTTTGACTTAGGATATTTAAGTCAAAAGTGAAATTTGGTCATTTAAGCCTAAAATGACAATTAATTCACTTTGTGGGTGAATTAAGGGATTGTTATCGCACAATTTGTACTTGGATGTAAAGGAAAGGTAAATGAAGACAAACTGACGTAACGAGAGACTATATTATCACTGTCATCTCAACAGGATATCTCTTTCTATTTAGGGTGGTAGGCCCAGGGGAGATGTCCCCGGTGACCTGGGGTTTTGAGAAGGCAAAGGATTTAGACCAAGTAAAGATTTCCCTCTCACAAGTCACCACCGATCAGAAAGTCTGGCTAAATAGCCAATAAAGATAATAATAACTAGAAGTGTACTTGCTCGGAACAAAGCAACATGAAACTATATTTGCAAGATCACCTGCTAGTTAGTACTTCATATAATTGGAGACTTTCTCAAATAAAGCAATTGACTAATATATTGATGAAGCAATCAATGATGTATAGTAGCAATAATCACAATATGTTACTTCACAATAAATTCTTTAAAGAAGCTTCAAAATGAACAAGAACGATTTATCATCAATGTCACAATACCAACATTCATTAGAAGCAAAGACTACTATGCATTAGCCAATCTTTCAATTGCTTCAAGAAGCATTAAATGCTGCAAAGTTGCGACTATAACACAAATGGATAATAGCAGCAATAGGGTTAGCAATTCAATCTAAACTAGGGTTAGAGTGTGTTAGTAGTTGTTCAAAGATATTGGATGTTTGAAGGTTGTGATCAAAGAACTCAAGCAAGAAGTCTTAGACCAATGCATTCATAGGGCAAATGGAGTCAAAGGTAGCAACAAAAATTGAAGGAACAAGATGATAATAGTAGGGCCAAAGACAAGAGGAATATGATGGATGAAGTGTTGGTAAGCCAAGGCTTCAACCATCAAACCCTAGGGGAAAACAGTTTACTAAGGTGTAGGTAACCCTAGGCCTTAGCACGTTTTCCTCCTTTATCTCAATAACAAAGTAAAATCGCCTAGGGTGAAGAGAAAATGATAGGGTGTTGCAATGGCAAGGCCCTAGCAATGTCTTCAACAGATAAAACGACTCCTTGGCATAATCTAGTAGGGAATTAAAATAAGGACACCAACATGTGCTTATTTCCTAGGGTTTATTCCAGCAAATTTCATTAACAAAATGCAAGTGAAACACTATAACCATTCAAGTAAGGGAAGGATTGCATATATTCACTTACATTTCCCAAGTATTCATCAAGCCAGACCCTAGTTATAAACCTTCCACCAAGAAAAATGCCAAAGACAACCAAAGTAAGCCTCCTTCAACAAGTGCGCACTAGCAATTTCAGCCAAAACCCCTAGAAGGGCGCAAATTTCAGACCTCACACAAGTGTGAGTGAAAGATGATGAGAAAAAGAGAGTTTTAGCTCTCTACTTATACCATGTCAATGACCTAAATTTTATTTTTGGGTCACAAAAGGCCGACAAGGACAAATTTACATAATAATACTGTTTTTACATTAAATGTCAAAATCAAACCCTAAATCAAGCAAATATGAAGACGTCGTGCCCATTTAGGGTGACGAGGGTATTGGAAAGGGTAAACCTTTGAGACAAGGATATTTTCTTCAATCTCTGCACTGCACTCTTTGGCTTGTGCCAAAGTGGTTGGCTTCTTGTCCTTCAAAAGAAAGCAAAATTTTCCATTAAATGCATTCATATAGAGGAGACTGACAACTGTAGCTATAGGACACAAATCTGTCAGGATTTGACTGTACAATTAGTCGAACTTAATGTCAAATTAACTCACTCTCTAATTCTCATTTTTCTTTATCTGATTGAATTGATCTAGGAGCATCAAATTTTGTTTCTTTGTTGTCCATTTGTTCTTGAATAACTTGGAAAAATCCTCATAATATGCTATATGATTGTCACATAGTCCTCTGAACCATCTCTTAGCATCTTCCATCAAATAAGAGGCTAGTATCTTCATTGCTACATCCTCATGTTCCACATTTGCATTTTCCATGTTGTAGCATACGATGTAGAGATGATCATCTGCAACAATGACATTATTTCCTGGAAACTTTGGAAACCATTTGTGAGACTCTTTCGACATTGAGTTAGGGTATCCAAGGATGGTGGCCATGTTAAGGGGTTTATAAAGGTCCTTTTCCCAAGGGTGAGTCATCAGAGTAAGGGGAAGGGTACTGTGGAAAATGGTTTTGACAAAGGGAGACTTGAGGGGAGGCCTTCTTCGGTAAACGTTAGAAGGTTTGAACCTACCCGGGGGGAAATTATTAAGGGAAGAAGGGTTATGGGAAGGTGGAGTTTCAAGATGAGCTTCAAGAAGATCTCATCAAAGGTGGAAAGGGAACGTCCTTTAGGTGGAGTCACTAGGAAAACTAGGGAATGGATTTGGGATAGCTTTCCAAAGTGTCATTAGGTTTCATAAGAGGATTCAAAGTCCTCCCTAGAAATGATGCCAAAATGTTATCGCACAAGTTGTCAAACCAGAATATGGTGACAACTAAGAGAACACCTACCCACTATCACCTTAGATAGGTATTCACGTCACTTTAGAGGTGAAGTGATCACCTCAAGGGGGGAATCCCGGGTGACCCTAGGGGGAATGGGATGAAAAATGATATGATGATATGAATGCCCCTATAATTCAAGTTTCTAAGTGGAATATGGCTTTACTGACATGTCTCAAAAGTGGTTTAAGGTTTCCAAGTCTTTGGGTACTTGTGGAAAGTGTTTGTACCTGCCCAAGACATAATAAAATCCAAGTATACGAGTTATATGTTAGGTGGAAAAGAAATTTAATATTTCTTTCCCTATTTGTAGTAGTCAAAAAAAATATATATTAGTGAAAAAATGATAATTAGAGCTGCTAAAAAGATGCTAAAAGTCACGTAAATGATACAAGAGCTTAAGATAGGTATAACTAGTACAATTCAAGATTGAAAGAGAAAGACTTCAACATAAATGTAAGGCGCCATAAAAAGGTTTTTTGGAGATACAATTTCATCCTTATGGCTATAGAAAAGAAGTTGTTACAACAGAAACATCACCCACCAAAACTAGCAAATAATCCACCCAAAAAGTACGTTGGAACTAGTAGATTATAGGGGGAAATTACTAGCAACTTTTGATAGTTGAAATGAGAGTTATTTAGAAAATTGTTTAGGGTTTTTTGCAGCCTTGATGGATGTATATTGAATTTGTAACAACAAAAAGTATTACTTGGAGAAACAAAATTCCCTTGTGGCATTAACAAGCTTAGAACACAGAGAAAATATTCCCACTTAGACGATCTCAATATCTCATTTTTTTATGATTGCCAATGCAATGATTTATTTCTCCAAATGAATGAAGATTAGTGTCTTTCTATTGGGTAAATGGAGTCTATTTATTAAAAAAGTTGTATGAGTTAGTTCCTTGGGGTGGAAGCCCTTTTACTCCCCAAGGAAAAGCCTATCTAACAAGGAAAACCTAGGAGGGTGTAATCCCTTTTACTCCTCCTAGTATCCTTTGCACCACAACTATTTCAAATAATTATAATGGACTTGGAGGGGGTTGTATACCCTTATAATCCCCAATAATTCTGTTGATACTGAGAGGGGGGTGAATCAATATCAAGTACAATTTCAAAACTTTTTCAACTTATACTTCAACCAGATTATATATTCAATTATATCCAATGAGAAATGAACAATAGTAGAAGAGTTACACCAATACACCACAATACACCATGCACAATATATGCAAAATAATCAATAGTTATTGTTCATGGGAAGTAATGATTTCCAAGGGAAGCTACAAATTCCAAATACAAAGGGAGGGATAAAACTCCAAAAGGAAGATATAATCCTCCAATATAAAGAGAGGGTTGACCTCTCCATCCTTTCCCCTTCCTTCCACCCAAGAATATATGAGAGATAATAAAATGTTACATTAAATTATCACCATCAACCAACCATCAATAGAACCTGATAATGCTTCTAGGGACTTCTTCAACTTCTGCAATTCTTCACTTATTGGAATACTATGATCCTATAGATAATATTACTCAATACATTCTCTGAAACTCCTCCAAGTTTCACTCATTGAATCCTCCCAAAAAGGAGTTATAGAGAAAATGGTAGACCTTATTCAATTCTGGTTTATTCAGGAGAGATTAATTGTATAGAATGCCCCATGCTCAATATTTAACATCAGATTATGTAATCCGTACACAGGAAACTACATCCCGTACTCTTTCCATTGCAATTGTATCACTTCATTGGTTTCTCTATGAATAATTTATGTTTTTTTTACCTGAAACACCTGTTTATGACTAGCTTTAGGACTAGTCAAAAACCCTATCTTCCATAGAGTGTATCTCCAAAATTATAATGAATAAAGAGATGAAATTTTTACCATAGATACCTATATATGTCTTATCAATATCATCCAAAATTCACCATCTGAATCGTTCTATAAACAAAGTTATAGCGAAAATGGTAAGATGACTTGTAAATAACATACCTTAGAACACATCACCAAGAGACTTCATCATCCCTTGAAATTTGGCTTTCTTTACTTCAAATTTCCTCTGAAATTCGACTTATATCTCCTTGTTCATTAACAAAATTGTGTGTGTAAAATGAATGTATAATGATATGTATTTATAACCTTTATGTCACTTCCTTTTAACATTAGGGCCGACATGTAGTTTTGCTTCAATTCACATTGTCATCTTAAAAAATTCATTTCTCCTCAATCGTGAGGATCCACGTGGCATGCCACATACCACTGGAAGCGACATGAATTATAATATCCATCCATAGGTGTTGTATCTGCATGTGTAATTTCCTTCATGTCTATCTACTTCGATCAACTATAGGGTCCAAAAGCCAATGGCTAGGGTTGACATCAATGACAACAACCAATATTCCAACAATCTCTCCCTTTTTCATTGATGGAAACACTCATGCTCCCCATGTCATCACGATCCCAATTTCTCTCCCCCTTTGACATCAATGGAAAAGGGTGGGTTATTTCCCCTTGAGTTCAATGGAAAAGGTAACTCTCTTCTTTGGGGCTGCTCCCCCTAAACATATAACACTTTATAACACTTCATTTTTATGGTCTCTTTCTTCCTTGGAGATTTTTCGTGGATCTAGGACATATATGTTACTTGGTCCTCTTGTTGCAGTTGCAACCAATCTTCCTGAACCTTCTTCTTTGATTTTTCATCTTTGTGAGTTAAACGTGAGAGTATATACTTGATCATACATTTTACTAACACTGAGTAGATTATCCTTCAAGTCTTCAACCAATAGGACATTCTTTTCTTTTACATTTTTGCTTCCAAGCTTTACCACACCTTTTCCAAGTATTTTGGCAGATGAGTCATCTCCAAATGCAAAATTAACACCCTTTCTCTTCAAGATGATGAATTTGTCTTGATCCTTGGTCATGTGTGAAGAACATCCATTGTCCATGTACCATTCATCTTCTTCTTTAAATTCTTCAGTGATCAATGCTATTCAACAATTTTCATTGTTTGGAATCACTTTCCTTCGCCATACTAAGGTTGGCATAGGGACATTTTTCATATGAGCATATCCATTCATATATCTACAATATCGTGCTTTGTGACCAAGATAATTACATTTGTAGCATACAATATTTTTGTCCATCAATGGGGGAAATGAATTATAAATTATGTTGACAAATCCACGATTGTTTCCATATATTCTATTTACACCATTCATGTTTCTTGCATAGTTGTTCCTTTCACTGATTCTGCAATTAATTGCCTTATGTCCAAATTTTTTGCAAGTATAACAATGACCAAGAAAGAAATTTTGATACCTGGGAGTAAGTGACCTTCTTTGTGATGTAATCCATCTGGGTTCATGATATACTCTTCTATAGTTTCCTTCATACTGATTGAAGCGTCTTTGATTCCTGAAGATAGGAGGTCTTCTTGCATATTCATCTCTTTTGTAATCATTCCTTCTTTCTGGTATCCTGGTCCACTTCTCATCAACTATCTGTGTATATCTTTCTTCAACCTTGTTGTTGGTATTTGCATCTTCTTTGTATGAAGTTTCACCCATGCATCCAATATGTGTTAAGTCTTTTGACACTTGAGAGTTTCTTAATCTCTTCCTCAACGAGACAACTTCTTGTTCAAGTTTCTCACAATCTTCTTCTTTCTTCATCAATTGGACATTCCTTACTTCTCCTATTCTTCTTGCTTCTTCGAGAAGAGTTTTCAAGGAAATGGTTTCTTATCTTAGTTTCTCAAATTCTTATAATTGTTTCTTCAAGATTTCAATTGTATTTTCACAACTACCCAATTCACTTCTTAGTTTTCTATGCGTGTTTTTGAGCTTGTTATTTTTAATCTCAACATGCTTCAATTTTTTAAGATTCTCATCTTCTTGTTGAATCATTTTTTCTTCATGATTTTCTTCTTATTCATTGGACTTTTCTTCTTCAGTATCATTTATTTCAATCCTTGGATAAGGACATTCAAATTCAACATGTCCTACTCCTTCACAATTAAAGCAAAATAACTCACTTCTATTGGCTTCTTTGAAATCTGAGATGTTGTAATTTGCTTCAACTTCTTCTTCTTCTTCTTCTTCTTCTGCTTCTTCCCTTGCATAAAGGTCTTGTAGCTTGTCTCAAAGATCATTTGTTGATGCACATGATCCCACCTTGGATTTCACTAAATTTGTCCATCCATCCATGATGGTATCTATTGCCAATTTATTGTTCCTTCTTGCTTCCTTCTGAGCTGCAGTCTTTGGTTTCTTCAAAGCCTTGTATCCTGAAGCAACTGAGAACAAAACATCTACCCCAAGAGATTTCAAGTAAGTTTCCATTCTGTTACTCCAGTATTCAAAATTGCTTCCATCAAATGGTGGAATCCCATTTGGAATGTTGTCTTCCATTTTTTTTTAGGATCTTCCTTCTAGTGGTTAAACTATACTGAAGGTAACCCGCTCTGAAACCAATTGTTGATACTGAGAGGGGGGTGAATCAATATCAAGTACAATTTCAAAAAAAATTCAACTTATACTTCAACGAGATTATATATTCAATTATATCCAATGACCAATGAACAATAGTAGAAGAGTTACACCAATACACCACAATACACCATGCACAATATATGGGAAATAATCAATAGTTATTGTTCAAGGGAAGTAATGACTTCCAAGGGAAGCTACAACTTCCAAATATAAAGGGAGGGATAAACCTCCAAAAGGAAGATACAATCCTCCAATATAAATAGAGGGTTTACCTCTCCATCCTTTCCCCTTCCTTCCACCAAAAAATATATGAGAGATAATAAAACATTACAGTAAATTATCACCATCAACCAATCATCACATAAAACCTGATAATGCTTCCCGAGACTTCTTCAACTTATGCAATTCTTCACTTATTGGAATACTATGATCCTATAGATACTATTACTCAATGTATTCTCTGAAACTCATCCAAGTTTCACTCCTTGAATCCCCCCAAAAAGGAGTTATAGAGAAAATGGTAGACCTTATTCAATTCTGGTTTATTCAGGAGAGTGAACTTGTACAAAATTCCCCACGCTCAATATTTAACATCGGATTCTAAAATTCATACAAAGGAAACTAGAATCCGTACTCTTTCCAATGCAATTAGTCACACTTCATTTGGATTCTCTATGAAGAAGTTATGACTGTTTTACTCAGAACGCCTGTTTATGACTAGCTTCGGGACTAGTCAAAAACCCTATCTTCCACAGAGTGTATCTCCAAAATTATAGTGAATAAAGAGCTGAAATTTTTACCACATGTAGCTATATATGTTTTCTCAGTAGCCTAATTTCACCATCTGAATCTATCTAATTTCACCACATGTACCTATATATGTCTTCTCATTAGCCTCCAAATTTCACCATCTAAATCTATCTAGAAACAAAGTTATAGCGAAAATGGTAAGATGACCTGTAAATAACATACCTTAGAACAAATCACCAAGAAACTTCATCCTCCCTTGAAATCCGGCTTTCTTTACTTCATATTTCCTCTGAAATTCGACTTATATCTCCTTGTTCATTAACAAACTTGTGTGTGTAAAATATATATATAATGATATGTATTTATACCCTTTATGTCACTTCCTTTTAACATTAGGGTTGACATGTAGTTTCTGCTTTAATTCACATTGTCATCTTCAAAAATTCATTTCTCCTCAATCGTGAGGATCCACATGACATGCCACATACCATTGGAAGTGGCATGACTTATACTATCCATTCATGGGTGTTGTATTTGCATGTGTAATTTCCTTCATGTATATCTACTTCAATCAACTGTGGGGTCCAAAAACCAATGGCTAGGGTCAACATCAATGAAAACAACTGATCTTCCAACAAAATCATCACATCGACCTTTCAACCTAGAAAATATAGTAATACACATGAAATCCTTACCTAGTTGAAGCATTAACAAGATGAAACATTCATCAAGAAAATTCCACCATAAAGCAAGAAACAAGCCTCCAAGAGAGCTAGCACATCATCCAACCATTCATTAACAAAGATAAATCATCACAATATAATGTAAGCAATATAGATAAAGTGAAATTTCCCAAGTAGGGCGCAAATTTCAGCCAAGTATTCTTCTCCACATGGGAGAGCTATGATGAAAAATGAAATAGAGATGATCTCTATTTATACAAATCCTCTAAACATAATTTGTCCAAAAAACTTAGGGTAAGACACAAGATAAGGGGTCAACAAACCTTATCTTTCCCCTTTACAAAAATAATATTATTTAATTCACAATTTTCACATTAAGTAAACCCTAAAGTAAGACATCACCCTTCTAGGGTGACGTTTTGGCACTTTTGCAAGTCGTTGGAGTAGGAGATGGGTGAGCTAGGCCTCCAAAGGCCAAGTATCTTCGATCCAAGCCTATTTTCCATGATCCATGGCTTCCATCCTTTAAAACGTGCCAAGTTTCCTCAACCACCACCAAACCCTATCCCTAATATGACGTCAAGCCCTGAAGGGTGACGTTTTGGCCTTATTAGGAAAACTGTTTGGGTGGTAGGGGCTAGGTTAGGTTCTCCATGATGTATTATATGCCTCCAAAGGCATGTCTTCATCATCTGACATGTGGTCCTTGGTATCCAACCTGTGGGATTCAAGCCCCATGGAATCCCAAGCTAGGCTTATTCCTCCAAAATTGTCCACCAGCTGGGTCCTGCAAAGACAAATGGATACACCCTCCAAGGATATCAAGTCAAATGCATCATGATGAGTAAATAAAATTAATAAAAGAGCCATCTAATCATTTACATCCAAACCACCTCATCAAAATAAACCAATGCTCAAATACCCTATGCAATTTGCCAAGTTTGGGTATGGGAGGGTTGACAAAACGACTTATTGGGTGAATTTTATCTAAAGTTTGGGGGTGTTTCCTGAGGGCACCTCCTTCTAAGTCATGTGGATGAGGTGTCATGGATGGGGGGAATACTTTTGGTTATGGGGTTCATGAAATACAAGGGGTTTTAGTGTCTCATTTATGGGTGCCTTTGTAGAGGGTATGTTGCACCTTCGTTTTCAATGTAAACTTTTTCCAAGCCCATTCATTTCCTTTTATAATTTTAGGATGTTTCCAGGTTGAATCCAAGGTGGGGCTTCTACCTAAGCATTAAAAATTGTGCCCACCTTGACTCTACCCTGGTCACATCATGCTTCTCCAAGTTGAAAACATGTGTGGGGATTCTACCTAAGCAATAAAAACAATGCCCACACATGCTCCACCTTGGTTGGAATTTTGTTATATTTATTTTCATGGGTCCCATTAGTTTCTTATGAGAGACATTTAAATTTCCTCGGGATCCCTAGGAAAGAATCTATAAGTTTAATGATTTGATTTTATCTTTTTCTATCGACAAGCCTCTGGTCCTTTAGCCATTTCTTCCCATGAAACGAGGGACAACCCATTCTTGGGTTAGTACACTCAAAAATCCAAAAAGGTGAGGAGATGAAGGGATGAATTGTGGAAAGTGACAAGTATGTTCAGGAATGACATGATTACTCGTAAAAAGGACCTCCCACTAGCATACCTATCCTTAAGGGTGACCCACTTACTAGGGCGCAATGTCAACCACCAAAGTGAAACATGGAAAAGAGCATAATGTCCAAGCAAACATCACATAATAAAAATAAATAATAGATGCAACAAACTCAAATGTCTCAAATATTGAAATGATGCTTACCATAATACTTGGCTTGTACCTCATTGAGAAAGATCCAATATCTTCTGGAGGCCAATCGATGTTGTGGATACCGTCGTGATGAACTTGGAGTTGTGGTGGTGAGGTGGGTGTTTGTCTGTGGAAGTGGACACTGTTGGTCAAGTTGTCTCTCGTTACTCCATGTATGCAACCTAAGGGCCTCAAGACATCATCTCCAAGTAGTTATCCCTAGGAATTGAGGATAACAAGGTCCTCTCTTAGCATAAAGGGATGTTGCAGGCCACAAAAGTGAGCATATTTAGTGACTCTATAAAACACCAAAAAGATAATTGTTTAACTACTTATTCAATCAATCCTTTAATGAATTCCATGGATATATGCTCCCATAAATTCTCTAGAAAAGGAAAGGGTAAAAAAATTCACATTGATGGGTGACATTTCATATTAGAACAGAGGGACCCATGCTATGGTGAGAAGGACCA
>JZKD02S0189164.1:538611-551758 GCA_000966675.3 Picea glauca | reverse complement strand
GGTTGTTTTTTAATCGGGGAATACCCAATTAGTTGTTAAGGAGTTCCTGACTCTGTTTTGGAAGATTAAGAGGGAGGTAGAGAAGTTGGCATAGATTTATTGATTGATGGATTGAGGATTCTTAGTTTCAGACTGAGGGGTAGGTTGGGAGGAGAGTTGTCCCCCAATTCTCAGTTGTTATTCCTAGTTTTGTTGTAGTTGGTTGCTAGAGATTGATTGCATCAGATTCTTACAATAATTTTTACTTCAACTCAGAGTTACAAGCATGACTTCAAACTTTTCTCTTTATTTTTTAATATTTTAAAAGGAGGGATTTTCAGTAAAATGTAATTCTTTGTTTTGTGATTAGTTAATTGTTTTATGAACAATGATTTTTGTACCAATTATTTATTAGTTAAAAGAGCTAAAAAAACTCTTGGTGTTGGTTGTGTTAAATCTAAAAAGGGCTCCTTGCTAATTCTTACTTTATATTAGTGAATCAATTTTCAAAAATTGTTAGTTGGATTGTTGGTTCATACATTAAATCACATATTGTTAGTAGTTAGTATCCATTTTAATTTTATTCTTATTGAGCTAATTAGATTCATCTTGTTAATTAAAATTTGTTTGATTAAATTTCTAGTTAATTACTAAGATCTTCATTAGGGTAATTTTGAGGTAAAAAAAGGGCCTCGTAAGAGATATATTAAAAAATTCTAAATTGGTCATTATATGGGGAAGGTATATTTGACAACTCACTTATTACACGTCATTTTGTGTACCATCTAAATAACCATGGTTGAGTTATCTTTAAAGGTTGACAAGAAATAAAATTAATAAAAAATGATTTATTGATGTGATTGATAACTTTCCCAAAAAACATTGTACTTGAACAAATAATGCATTTCTACAACCAATTTAAATAATAAAAAATATGCACAATGAGAAGACATTATCTTAGGAATATTTGTGTTTCACAAATTTTAATCTTCATGATTTTAATTTATAAAAAAAAAACCACAAGACTCATAATTTTTTTTTTTTAAATGGACAAATCTAATCTATGCATAATTTTAATTTTTTAAAATTAATTTAAATAAAAACAGAGAAAAATGTAACTGCGGGTCAAATCACAACTGCATATGTTGGGCAGGTTGAATCACCATTGCAAATGTTACCATTACTGTGGAAAATAGTCTTGAGGAGTAAATTCGAGAGAGCCAACGTGAGTATACACAAGATGAGATATTTCCATCACCATGATACAACTAATATTAAATGTTTGGGATAAATGCCAAATTTTCATTTACTTTCCCACTCCTGCAATTTTTGTCTTCCATTTCTCCAGCCCGTGAATTCTTTCTCCCATTTCTCCAGACCATGAAATATTACTTCATGTCCAATTGTTGAAATAATTCCACCTACCCAGATTGATTCATTTATGTCAGAAATGAGTTTTATGGATATGATGACCTTACTTTCATTACAATTCTTCTAGATCGTGAAATCCTGCAAATACTATACAGATAGAGCACATTATAGGACCAATATAAAAAGATGAAGATAATTTCCAAAGAAGAAGGGGTGCATATATTTTCATTCCAAGTACTTATTCATTAAAACCATCTCTATAGTCATGCTTCTCTTGGTTATTTTCAACAAAAATTCATAGGTTTTGGCTGGAATTGAAACCATCAGATTCTTTTCTCTAACAAGAATAAGGCATTCATTTGCATTTATTTTTACAAACTTTTGGTTCAGTCTTTGTTGATCAGTGACAAGCATGTCATGTGATGACACAATAGTTGTGATATGCAATATAAATTCTGTAAATATTTTCATGAGCCCCTATTTTCTTTTCTCCTGAAACAATAGAGATTATTCCTATAGGGATAATCTATATTTTCCTTTTATCCATGGCTATAGTGACCTACCACACTCCCATAGAAATACTGTAACACTCTCGTAGCATACTTGTAGCGGCTTTAATGAACCCGTAGGAAAGGTGACCTTGTAAGGGGTCTAATACAAGTTGTATAGCTTTCCATCACCAAGATTAGCTCATACAATTTAAATAATCTATCTCATCTATTGAGAATAATAAGACAATATAGAGGAATGTCTTATCCATTATGCCCGACTCACATTTTTATATTGCAACTCCTACCCCTTTTTTAACTAGTATAAACTCATATTTCCTTTGGTGCTACATATATAAATACACCATCAACACACTTTCCACGATTCATTGAATGTAAATTCTACCCTCTTCCTTATTTCAAGGTGTGTTTTGATTTCTCCCATTAGGATTTCAATTGTTTTATTTTATGGTTCCTATCAATTGTTGTATTTTATGGTTCCTAAACTACAACAATTAGCTTAGGAAACTAAAGTCACAAATCATGACATTTTGTGGCATAGATAGCAATAGAAATAATGAAAATAATTATACCTACATATGATTTTGTTATAATGGTTGTAAATATTCTAGATTCTATGACTCCATCAATGATGCTAACCCTATTGTAACCCTTGATATGTTTCTGGCTAGGAAACTATGCAAAGACATCCATACAATTGATTGGTTTTGTTTAAGTTGATCTGTCCTAAAACATAGTGTTTTGTTGATTTAATTTAGGTCTTTGCTTACCAATATTTAAAGCTTAAAGATCAAGTTTTGAGGGCATAATCTTTATGTTTCAGACAGTGAAATATTTTAATGAATAAAAGAGGAAGTGGGAAAAAATGATGTGAATGCAAAACAATGTATCTTTTGATACATTGTTTTACCTTTCAGATAGAAGAAATGTTAACAAAATTTGTATCTTAATCATAGTATAATTTGAATAGAAAGGAACAATTATCTTCTATTAGAAAAGGCACAATAAAAATTTATCATAGGTTCTCTTAATACTCACAATATGTCGAAGAGATATGTAACTTTAATTATCCCTTTCACAGTTTTCAATAGTAGTTGTCGTACTAAATTATCACAATCATGACAACATATACATTCAAAAATAATTTTATAAACTCAGATAAAACATCAATAACATGAATTACAAGAATTGAGACATATAATTTTGAATCACTCAAAACTTGTGAATATTTTATTAAAGATCAGATCTTTCTTGAGCCAAAAGAGCTCTCTTTACATTGAGTTTTCATATACCTTTATACAAATTAGGTATTGATCAAATATGGTTATCAAATCCTGTTTTCTATCTTTTCAAATAAAAAATATATTTAACTTCCTAAAAATAGGAAAATCAGAAGATAACTTTTTTAGCTCCTGATTTTCTTCAATCTGTCTTGGTGAGTCATTATGTCAACAATTGGAGGAAAAAATTCCAAGTTTTGATTGATGGATAATTGATGGCCTTATGATCTCAAAAAACATAAACTAAAGTATTTATACTTTACTTTGTCGACAAATTTCCACTTCGCTGCCTCAGATCGATTATATTACCAACAGAGTTTGCACAATCCATGAACAAACTTGCTTTCAGGTCTGAACTTCCAGATTCCACAAACACCGTTGATCTCGTCAAATGAACAAATAGATATTTTCCACATGGTCAGAGTATTGTATCGGAGTTCTAAATATTGTGAATGCTCCGATGGATAACTTCGATCAATATTTTAATCACAACCATTGATCAAGTTCTGAAGGACGGTCAGGTCTGAGCCTTAGAGTATTGACAAAGGTCGATCTACAATAGATTGCGACCATGGGTTTATTTTCAAATGGATGACATTGATTTCTTGTAGAGGTTGTTTATCATTTGATCCTCATCATTGATCGTCATTGAATGGACGATCCTAATTTATACTCAGAATGTTATAGTCAGAGTTGGTTTGAGAGTAAGACTTTGAAAAATGGACTCCAATGAGCGATCATGATCTTCCCCGTAGTCTCCTTCGATGGATGGTTCTGATTGGATGTCGAAAATTTGTTGTCAAAGTTGAATATGGAATGAGACTTCAAAAGTTGGTTATGATGGATGGTCGTATCTCTTTCTAGATCTATTCTGATAAACATTCCATATTTTTCGTCAGAGTTCTATGGTCGAAGTCGAGTTATGTGACAGGATCCGAAATGATGGTCTTGATTGACAATGGATCTCCCTTGAAAGTCCAGTCCGAAGAGCGACTAGATATTTTCCTCGGTGTAGTGGTGTTGGAGTTAAGTTCTGACATGCAACCTCTCATTTTTGTGGTTAGACGGATGATCAATATGAGCCGTCAATCTTGTGAGGCTCTTCACCCAGATCTGATATTAACCATTGATATTCTAACTTCTGCAATTATCAAAATACGTTGAATTAGACTATGGCCCTATCGTCGATCACCTGCAAATACGATTTATTGTAGCTCTGATCACAAGATGCAAATATAAAATTCGATAAACACCCACACGGAGAACATAATTTCATAGACCCACATATTTTATTCAGATCCTTGAAGGAATAAATTTACAACATGGGAACTATGTTCCTTCTCAGTCTCTTAGATCTATGCAAACACAAGACCTCACAAACTCTTCACACACTTGATAACCTCTATCCATTACAAAGACATTCAATATCAAATTGAGCTCTTGGGTAGCTCACAACTAACAATCCCGAGCCATCTCAAAAAAACCCCTAAATCTAGAAAAATTGTTCCTGAATATCTGCAACAAATATACACTTAGTAAAACAACTCGATATAAGATAACTTCTATAAATATTCAACTATTACAAAATAAAATAAAATATTAGGGAAACAACTCCCTTGTTAAGATATTTGTTTTCTAAAGGACACCCTTTTGTCACATTGTTCACTATTGTGTAGTGCATTCACCTTAATACCTTCAACAATATTGAGTTTTATTAATGGATGCAAAGTTCATTTTAGTCTATCGTGTAACTAGTTAGGCCTGTATTTTATTGTTCTTGTTGGTCATGTGTACTCACTTGTTCTTGTAGTACCCCTAATTATGCATTGTGAAAAGAAAAAGTATAGTTTGGAACCCTTTACCAGTGTTGGTGGTGTTATCATCAATTTTGTGTTCACTCATGTTGTTCTATGCCAATCGTGAATCACACCCAAATGCCCTATATTATGGGTATTATGGGTGAATCATGGTACTATGAGTCTTATGTTATGGTTATGAAAATTCCTTGGGTATTATGGGTGAATCATATTATGATTCTTCTTGTTTTTCTTGTAATTACAAATTTGGTATTGGGTTAAATGGAAAATAAAAAAAGGACTATAGATAAAACATAGAAATACACTATGACGAATGAGTTGGATCAAAATACAACACCATTACATAAGAGAAATATCCCTAGAGTAAATGGTGTAGATGAAAACAAAAGAAGAATAGAGGGAACAAAACACTTTGATTTATGGGAAAAGGGAGAGCTATTCTCAATAGATCCTACTACAAATTCTCATCCAGACTTTAAAAATGTAACATTATTAGTGAATTTTTTGTGTAATGGAAAGAAAGGATTGCTAGGATATTGTGAAAATATAAAAGGAAATTGTAGATACCTTGAGAAGAAAGTCAACAATCTACTTAGTACAATATTTGATTTGGAGGGAATAAAGAACAAGTTGGTTGAAAGAGTTAATCAAATTCATAACATGGGTTTGGTTGCGAAAAATGAGAATATGAATCTCAAAAAACCATTTTTTTGCAAAATCAAAATATTTTGAACAAGGAAGAATAAAATAAAAGACTTGCTGAAGACAAACAATGTCTTAGTAAACAGGTTGGAAATATAAAATATAAGGTTTCTCTTTTAACCAAGAGTTTGAAAAAAATCAAGAAAACACCATTTGGAGGAATAAACAGGGTTAAAATCATGGCTAGAATTTCTTCTTTGGTATTATCAAGGGGTGTTATGAAAAAGAGAGTACATGCTATAAAATCACTTATGAATCCAAACAAGATAAAGGAAATCCAAGACGGTGAAAACTTGTCTCATATATTGAAGTCCATATTCAAGAAAGAGGATATAATCTCTATGATTCGACAACCTTGTTTTAGTTCCCTTAGAAAATCCCTGGTTGATCAAGTGATAAATAAAATAGTAGAAGGGATGAATGTAGAGAAAGTCCAAAGTGCTTGTGATGATATTGGGATCTGTAGATGAGGTTATGAAACACTCTTTAAATTATTACGAGAAGGAATGGTAAATGCAAGAATCACTAAAGTTGTCATTCCTCATCCTTTTCATATAGCAAATGTTCTTGCAAGAAGCATTAGGACAATTTCTGACCTCATGGGTGACATGTATCATATAGAAGCAAGGAAGGAGATAAAACAAAGTCGGGTTGGAAAGAAAAATGTTCCAAATGAAATCGTTATATTAAATACAAAGAACAACATATGGTTAGATATAAATAAAACCTTGTCAGCTATGGTGAGTTTTTATGATATTTCCATGGATGAAGCACATGGAAAATTGGTTTTTGTCATAAAATTGGATGAGATGGAACTCATTAATAATGAGCAATATGAAAGGGTTTCAGTCGCGTTAATGAATAGGACCATGGATCCTGATATTGAGGTAATTGATGGAAACTATTTCTCTATCCAATATGAGAATCACATATGGTGGTTGTGATTGTTTCACATTTCTAAGGAGTCTCATGAAACATTAAAATGGGTTTTTCATCAAACTTCCATACCCACAACAATTGCCTCACATAGAATGGGAGAAAAACTTAATGTTGATGGTTATGGTTCATATGAAGTTGAATGGAATATATCAGTTGATTTAAAAACATTTAAGTGCATGTACAATGTTGGCCATGGTGCTAATACAAAACATAGTTGCATTTATTGTATGCACACAAGGAAGAAATAAAAATTACCAGGTGGTGGGTGGTCAAATGGGATTATGAGTTGCCAACAAGATATCATTCCAAATCGAGATGAGATGGATAAAAATATGGATCCCATTCTATTGATACCACTTATAAGAGTACATATATGTATAGACCATGCATTTGTAAGAATTGTTGATAAATTAATATATCTTTCTATTCTATTTTCTTGGAATAAGAGGCCTCAAGAAATTGCTCAAAAGTCAATTGAAGTAATCGAGAAGGTTCTTTCTAATGTTGTTTTACATGGAGGTAATGTAAAAAATTACAAAGATACAAAATTGTCAAGGGTTCAAGGTAATGTTCATCTAAACCATCCATGGGCGGGGTTAAAGCATGACACTTTATTGTAGATGCCAAACCATCATGAAAAGGTCACTGGGAAATTTATAAGGATCGTATTGATGCAGAGGATGATCATATTCATAATGCCAGTTCTGCATTAAGAAAAAAAAGTTTGGATGGCACTTTTTGCTTTGTTTCCATTAATGGACAAGGATAAATTTGAAAAAGGGGATGATATGGTTTTCACTAAATAAGTTACACATTTTACAAAAGAATTGATTAGGGCATGGGGAGAAAATGAGATCACACATTATATGGCAGGCTTCATGCTCAAAACTTCTTCGTGCATCATGTTCAAGACTTTTTATTATGCCATTTTATGATTGCAAAATTTAATTTATTTTTATTTTTTTGGAAGCACATACTTTATACTCATGGAACATGGTTTGTTAAGGAGTATGGTGTCCTAGAAATTTGGAATACCCAAGGAATGAAGAAGTCTCATAAGCAAGAAAGGGTAGCATATCATAAAATTACTCAACATGGAGGTGGCTCAACTCTTTCAAATCCACTTGTTCAAATGTTTCAATGGTTTTATAGATGCATAGTATGAAGGTTTCCTCAAGCAGTAGACTCTACTAGTGAAGACTCTATTGAATAATGGATAAGGGATGCACATACAAGGAAAAAGTGTGAAGCATGGGAACAATCTAAAGGTATAAATTTTGTACAAAATGGCATTCAAAAAGATCAAGGAAGGGTAGAAATGGGTACTAGATAAATATATTGGCCAAAAAGAAACATAAGCTATGCAAAATGAGTATCAAAGTGGTACAGATGAAAATGAACTAGCTAGAAGTAGAGGATATTAGGTAAAAGACTATGAAGGAGGTGGAACTTAAGGAGTATGTCTCAGATTTTGGTGTTTTATTATCTGCAATTTTTTTGTGAGTATTTTCTCTAAATTTTGTGGGGATTTCTCAATATTGTAGTCTATTACCATGTTTTATATATTAGGTTATATGGCATGCACAGTAGGCCCCTGGGCATGCTGTGCAACCTTTTTAACTTCTTATGTGTTGCAATTTGCTTATCTATTATGATTGCACAATGTTGTGATTATTAGCATTAGTTTATACCATAGAGTTTCATGTACATCTAATGTTGCCACTTTTTTATCACCATGTATTTCTTTTTTTTGGTAAAGTATTTTACAATACCATCTAAATGAGATACTTAATTTCAAATTATAAATAATAGGGAAATGTTGACCTTTAAGACATTTTTTAAAAATATATGTCGTGAGGGAAAAAATGATATTCCTCATCCAACCAACCATTTAATAACATCTCAAGTCCACTTTTATCATGAGATCCAATTATACCAAATGATCTTCTGCTCAAAACCAAGTTGCACCATGTTTTGTATCCCACAATTGTCAAATAGAAAGTCAGCAAGGCGGTCAAGGAGAAGAAAACAAGCACACTTGAATGATCTTGAGATACAAGTAATGTCTGCTACGTCTAGTCATGTCTATGTAGCTTTTGTCCATATGAAAATTTTTCTCTTCTTGCTTCTATTCTCTACTAAAGAGTTCTATTTGGCATAATGTATTAACAGGTCGCCTAGTTAAGAATAGAAACCTCCTCTTTATTTCAGTGCTTTACAAAGATCAATAAAAATGCAGTAAATTTTTTGTTGATAATAGGATACTAAAGCCTGATGTGAAATCACTGAGGGTAAATGTATGAAATCATTAAATTTTATTTAATGTGGAAATTTCACACTTGATATGTGCATGCCAATATTGTTAATGTTCAATACTGTTAATTTTAGGAAAACAAAATTACATTAATATATGTAAATATGCCTTGTTTTTTTTTGCATTGCTTAGTATGTTTCCTTTGTATCACGTTACCAATAATGATGGAAATGTTTATTTTCTAGGTATTGTTGTTCAATCTGCCATATCTCCTTGTTCACCATTTGAAGACATTTTCTTGTCAAATGCACTTGGAATATATGAAAAAGAGCAGTCTTCTTTGTAGTTTCCCATGCAACAAACTATGTAATTTCTTGGACATGTAGATTCATGTGTGGGTTCCATATGTAGTATACCATGCTCAACAGATACTCCCGCTACACAATCCAAGTATGTGACCTCATCCAGGGAAACATTGTTTCAAGAATTTCTCAACTCGTGCTCAGATATTGAAAGCCTTGGTCCTTTTCTGGCATGTATCTAGGTGCTTTCCTTTTCTTGCATACTCTTGTCATGGAAATAAATTCAATTGTATTTATAGAAGTTGTGAAATATGGAGTAGAGGAAGTGGGCCACTGTAAAGGAGATTTATTTTTTGTTGGACAAGATAATTCTCCATGGAAAAAACATCAATAAAACTGCAAAATAGGACCTGGCATTTATATTCACGTCAAGGGGCTACCCAACGAAACCCTCCATAATAATCAAGTTGGAGAGGTTGGCATGGGAATATTAAATATCTGAATGAAATACTTTAGGAACCAAGGTGATTGTTCCAAGAATGGGGGGCAAGGGGAAAAAACACAAGCATGTACATGGGAAATGAAAACTATCCCATATGCAATTTGGGATAGAGGAGCAAAAGTAGTCAAAGCTTCAATAACATAATGTATCTCTCTAGATTGTAATTTTATGATAAATAATAAAGAGTTTATCAAATAATTATTGTTGGATTTTTACCACACTTCCTCCAGTGTAATATTTGTATTCTTTATTGTGAGTGTGTTTTTGGCATTATGTTATTTGCAATTTGAATACACAGTCACTGTTGATTTCATAATAAATATAAACACATATTTTTTTCGTATGAATTAATCAAGCTCTATACTATTAAATAAAATTGTCCATAGGATGATTGATTTTATATCACCATCTTTGAATGAGTTTTATGAACATAGTTGTTTTGATACATTGTTTCGAGAATTCTTAACTCATGCTTAATTAGAGATTGCAATATCTGGTCCCTTTCTCGCATGTATCCAAGCGCTTTCATTTTCTTGCATTCTCTTGTCATGGATAGAAATTCAAATATATTTATAGAAACTATGAAATATGGAGTGGAGGAAGTGGGCCACTGTAAAGGAGATTTATGGTTTGCTAGACAAGAGAATTCCCCATGGAAAATACATCCATAAATATACAAAACAGGTGTGCCCCATTGTACAATATCTATGGGTATTGACTGCGTTGACAGGTCTAAAATATATTATTTAATGATGGACCCAACTATTGGTGTACACATTAACAATAGGTTTGAAAATGGTCTCAAAATATTCTAAATATGGTGTGCTAACCACTCTAAAATAAATCGTTTAATGGTGGACAATCCTTGATGGTGTGATTAAACATTTTGTGAAACAAAATTTATGTCTTTAGTCCTCGGTCTCTTTTGAATAAGACATCACAAAATATATTCACAAGACAACATTTCAAAAATCATCAATAAGATATTTCCAATCGCAACTATTAAGGCATAATGTTTTTTTTAAAAAATGGCATTACTTCAATTATGAGACTTATATAATAAATGATGTGGAAAGAAAAACCATTGTTACAAATTTAGGAGCGTATTGGAACCATTATGGAGCAACATGATAATTATTTGGTACTAGAATCAACAACTTCCATAAATATTCCATGATGACTTTAAAAAATATGAACGTCCTTTTCTTCTCCTTGTTGCTTCATTTCCTCAACATCTTCAGTTTCTTTTGTGATAGGAAAACAATAGGGGGCTCCTTTATACAATATGAAGAATCGTGGTAGTGTTATGGCACCTATCTCCTTTCATGGTTTAATTTGTCTCGCATCCTTGAAGTTATCTGAGCAAAATATTCCCGTGCCACCTTTATATCCCCTACAATTTGAACCAGCTCATCATTTTCCAAAGCACACCGAGGAAGGTCTTCTCTTGGTAACATTCTAATTACTTTCATCTATTTTTCACCTCATTTCAAAAATCAATATGCCACATGTTGTAACCCTTGATATGTTTTTGGAAACTATGCCAAGGCATCCATTAGATTGATTGATTTGTTTTTTAGTTGATATGTCCTAAAATAGAGTATTTTTGTTGCTTAATTGGGCATGTATCATTAGTATTTAAATATTTAATATTGGAAGGAAAATATTTCTATGTTCTAGACAATTTAAAGTTTTAGAGGATGAAAGAAGAAATGGAAGAAGAAAAAAATTGAAAATTGAAATAATGTATCTTGTGATAAATATTACTTAACTTTCAACTAGAAGAAATGATGTTTAATTATGTATCTAGACCAGAATATAGTTTGAACAAAAGGAATACTTATTTTGTATTCAAAAGGAATGATAAAATACAAGCACAAATCTTCTTTACACTTGCAGTATATTTGAAGAAATATGTAACTTTTAATGATATCTTTGCAACTTTATGATGGTAGTTGTTGTACTAAATCACCACAGTCATGGTAGTAGATACATTCAAGAAGAATATAAGATAATGGGAATAACATAAGAAAAAGGAATCACATAGAATGAAACACAAAAGTTTGAATCTTCAAAGTTGAATGATCTTATTAAAAACTTAAGATCGGACCAAAAAAGATCTCTTTACATTGAATTCTCATTAACATTTATACAAGTTAGGTCGAAACCAAAAATGGTTATTCGAAACCATTTCTTAGGATATTCAACAAAAAAATATTTGACTCCTTGAAAATAAGATAGTTGGAGGGGTCAAATCATAATGTTCTTCATCTTCTTTGGTGACTTATCCTATCAACATCTGGAGGAGAAGATTCCAAATCACATTTGAAGGGTAAATGAATGACTTCATATGCCTGAATGCGATATCCAATTTTGTGTATTTTTCATATGTAGGAGCATTTGAGAATAATTTTTTTATTTTCCATAGAAGGTAAAAGTCATTTGTGAGTAGGTCCACAATGATATGACCTTTCAAAGTATTGACCACACCTTGAAATTTATCTTCTTTTTGTCTAGAAAGAAATAATTTTTTTATGTAATATTCGTATGGCAAGAACTTTCCCTTTTTATCCCAAGGTGAAGGTAAGACCATCTTCACTAAATTCTCAAATTTATTGCCGAAGGGTTCCACTCTTCTTTTCAATTATATGCATTCATTCTGAGCTTGTTATATCAGATTCCTCTTTGTGAAAATTCTTTCAATTTCCATCACCATTGTTATTCTGTCTTTAATACCTTTGCTTGTAAATGTTTCTTTAGAATTGGTATTTAGGAACTGTTATCCCCGATTTCTAGGGATAACTAGGAGATCATGTCTCGAGGCCCACAGGTCCTAGACATGGAGTACCGAGAGAAGGATTGACTTGAGCATGGCCCTGGAGGGCCCATCCTTCTTCTTCTTCGTCAGATTTGTCCAGTCAGCAACAATAACATCCATCACCATCAGCATTGGACTTGCATCAGAGAAGACTCTTGCTCCATGAGGTAATTGGTCCAGGTATCATGGTATGTGTCATGTTTGATCATTATAACTTTCAGGTATATGCATCAGGCTCCTTACATTTCTGACAACTACTTGGATCTTACACTAACCCACTTGACCATTGTTGGGGGGATTAACGGGGTGCCCTAGAAAACTTGTGAAATAGGTTTTGGTTAGCCACCAGGGGGGATTTTAAGAGCCATCGTCCGCTCCCACCATATTACCATTTTACATCTTATCTCCCATACATTCATCCCATTCCCCTAGTCTAGGCATTAGGATGACCCATTTGAGGGGTTACACTTTGTCTTGTGGGAAGAAGGGGCTAAAGGCCCAGGAGGTAAAAGCAGCTGGTAAAAGATAAAATCCATAGGAAATAAAACCTAGAGATGCATCGCCCAAGGATCCCCGAGAAGGCAATAAAAGGCCTCTCGATAAGAAACAAAAGGGACCCGAAGAAAAATAATAAAACAAGACCTAACCAAGAGGATGGGAGGTCTCATCACGAG
>JZKD02S0189164.1:493596-528275 GCA_000966675.3 Picea glauca | reverse complement strand
TAAGCTGCCACCATTCTAGCGAGTCTTTCACTCTGTATTTTTATAGTCTCTGTACATTTCTCTGATTAATAGAAATCATGTATTACTGTATATCTGTGTTTATGGTTGCATATCTAATACATTTATGTTATATTATTGAATATCTGCAATATCTCTGTGCATTTATTTATTATATCTCTGCTCTCATTTCATGCCGAAAATAATTCGGATCAACTTGTCTTCCTTTTTCTGAGCTAGCGTTGAAGTTATAGGTTGAAAAGAGGAGACATCCTAGGCCTATATTGACTACACCTAGGGTTTCACCTTCTAGGGTTTGAAGGCCTTTCCATTGCAACACTTTCTCCCTTAAATTTATACTTTGAGCTAGTCGTTTTGCCAAGTTTATTTAGAGAAGGAGGAAAGAGCATGAGGCCTTGCTTAAGCAACACCAGAGTGAGCCTCTTTCCCCTAGGGTTTTGATTTTAGGGCCCCGCCTTTGCAGAACCATATAACCCTACCTTCTAGTCTCTAAGTTTTCATCCTCCCAAGACCTTGTGCCCTTTATTTTGACTCCATATACCCTAAGACACTGGTTAGATCTCCAACGTTGAGGCTTTAGTGTACAAAACAACCTTTTAAAACCCTAAATTTAAAACCCTAACTAACATTGCTAACATAATAAAGGCTGACGTCATAGATGAATATCTCATCTTGACGCAGCAAAGGTATAATATAAGCAATTGAATGATGACGTTAAGCATTTATTGAACAAATTATTGATTGGATACACTATTGGCTTGGTCATTTTGGTAGATATTGATGAATTGATGATCTTTCATAGGATAATTAACAGAACGTTGAATTCATCTTGTATCTATTGCATTGCTTATTGAATGAAATCAGATAGTTAAAGAAGTACTAACCCTTTGAGTTATAGCTTGCAAATATATATATATATATTGTGTTGTTATTTTCTTGTTCCGGGCAGGTGTTTTCAACAGGGCCTACACTTCTTTTATTGGTTGATTAGCAGGACTATCTGATATTGGTGATAACCTACGAGGAGGGAAATATTACAACTTGACCTTGTATCCTTTGCCTCTTAAAACCCCAGGTTACAGATGATGTCTCCCCTGGGCTAACCTCCCTAAACAAAAAGAACCTCCCCATCGAGGTGACATTGGGTGGGGAAGGTTCCTGTTATGCCAGTTTATCCTCTATCCTGTAGCCTGTGACCTAAACTACAAAATGTGCAATAACATGAATTTTATAATTTGAGTGAAAACTTGAGGTCTAGTTCCGATTTCATGAAATTATTTCTTGATAATATCATTTGCTTCATCAGTCAACAACATCTCATCAACTATAATCTTGAAGTAATCCCAAAGCTTTCCTACTTCACTGATAATTTCATCTCATATGAGATGACTGGCTCCTATCAAATAAGGTTTACTTGACAGTTTTTTTTTCATTTGTTTTATATCTGTCAACATATTATCTTTGAATTTTTGATATTATTCAATAACTTTGTCTTTGTCCTTGATTTGTTCATTTTGTGTTGAAATAGTTTTCTTTAGTTTCTCAATCTCAACTCCTTTAAGATTCAAATATGTTAAATCTTTTGCCAACCATGTTGTTGGATCTACTGATTTTGTTGTTTGTGATGAATAAGATCCTTCTTCTAGGACTTCAATCCAATTTTCACACATTTCAATCTGCTCTCCCATATGTACTATTTTCTTCAAAATTTCATCTTTTTCTTCCTAGACTTCCTGGATTTCTAGGGTTTTTACATGTTCAATTCCTGAGATTTTAAGTCTTTTAATCCTAGATATTTGTAGCCTTTGTTTTAACTAATTTTTGAACAAGTGCTTCATATTTTGGATTAACTCCTAGGTCCATCACCCATTGTTCTAACTCCTCCACTCTTATATGTCTGGTTCTGGTAGCCAATTTTTCATTCTTTAACTGATTCCCGAGCTTATCATTTATGGATTGAAGTTTCTTGATTCCAAGATTAGCTATCATGGAATCTATATTTATCATTATGTTGTTTGTCTATGCAAGTCAAATTTGTCCAATGGATGAAAAACATTTAAGTCAATGGAGATGTTTGTTACTTTCTTCTTCTCCTTTCTCTCCATGACTGCTATATTCAACCTTCCTTTCTCATAATCTACAATTGAAATCATTCTGGTCTGATACGCATCATGGTCATAGACTTTGGGAATAATACTCTTTTTAATGCTTGCACTTGCTTTTCTAGCTTCCATAAACTAATGAACTTTGTCTATCTACTTTAATTGATCAATAGTCCCTGACTCTGTTTCACTTCGACTTCTTGCACTTTTGAGCTTTTCTGATGATGTTATTTAGTCACAACAAGGCCATTGTTCTTTGGCATTGTTTCTTCTTGTAACTCTAGATATTCTTCTTCTTCAAGAGCTTCCAATTTCTGTCTTTGGGTGGATCCTTATTCATTTGTTTTTGAATCCTTTGAGGTAGACTTTGAGGTTTTCCTTTTGTATGTATTCTCTAACCGTTGTGGTGTTTGTGTTATTGGAAAATTCAAAAACTGATCAAATGCTTTATCATGGATTTGTAAAATGTTCTGCACATCTTGCCAACTGTCTTGATTTGCCAATATATCTAGTTTCTCTTTTCTCTAATGTTGATAAGGAGTCTACCCATGTGATATTCTTTTTGAAGAAATTATACCATGAGGATCATAATTCCATGGTTTTCCCTATTGAAATCCTAAAGCTGGAAGGATCTTTGTTGTTACCTGCAATGTTGATCTGGTATTGACAATAAAAGGACCTACCTACTTCTTTAACTTGAAAGTTACCTTATATTTGTTTGGTACAAAATGAATTTCATCCGAGTTTAATCTTTGCCTAACATATTCAAGAGAAAAATTTCTGGGAGTCAAGAAAATAGGCAAGAGGAAAGGACATAGTTGAAAACCATCAAATTTGATTTCAGTATAATGTTCAAAGATGTATCAGTCTCCCAATCTCTTGTCTGGGATTAAATGTAATGGTTTTTTTCACTGAGGAAAAATTCTAGGGGGAACTTCATTGTATATAATTTGGTATGATTTATACATAAACTGGTCAACATACTGTGAAAATCCCACATTGAGAGGCTTCTTCTTGATCATAGGATTCCAGTGAATGACTGAAGTTGGGTTATCGATATCATCTTCAACATTTATCCCTAGATGCATAAAATGAAAGGATTGTGTAGACATAAAGACGTGAACCAGGTAAGACTGGAATCTAAAGCTTCTAAGAAATTCAAATTCAGAGAGTTGGTAATGGATCTGGTTTGCTAAGAACTGGGAATAATTAAATTTAGTGATGGGTTTGGTTGTAATTGGGCATATTGAAACCATGATTCCTAACACAAACTCATCAACTGCCAAGTCATCATTTTCCCCAAAATCATAGAGATCATAGAAATAATTTTCTGGGACGCTTCAGGAAATAGATTAGATTGAATGACAACGTTATTATTTGGAACATCAATATTTCTATAGAGATATGACTGCAATAAGGTAACCCTTTCCTATGGTTTCAATTCTCTAAAACATTTAGCTTCCATGAGCTCGTTTAATACTTCAGTATCAGGGTTCAATGACCATCTCATCATTTCAACGATAGACTGAGGGGTTAATTTGATGAGGATAGACCCAACTGTGGAAATTATGGTTCTTTTGGAGGGGATTTAATTTGTAGCACACCAAAATACAAATTCTTAGAAATGGTATACCTAGGGTAGCAAACACTTAGCTAAGTAAGATTCCCACGCATAGTAGTGGTCGATTATATATCTAAAACCCTGGTTTACTTACTGGTATACCTCAAAATGGTCAAACAAAAATACAAGATAAAAAATATCCTTGTCTTTGTCGACAATATCTTCCTCTACAACATTGATATTTTCTTAGATTCTACGGGTTGAGCAGACTACATTTCAATAATGAAAACATGAAGAGTAAATAGGATTTATATTTACCCATGAAAATATAATCGGAACAAGAGTTGTGTTGGAGAATAATGGTTGATGGCGATGGAACAATTACCGGGCACTGCTAATCAGAACATGAGTTGTGCTGGAGAATAATAGTTGATGGCGCTGGAACAATTATCGGGAACTTAACTCTTTGCGAATTCAAATAAACTCAATGTTTTACTTTTACCCCTTTTTAAAATGTAAATTGATATGTGTCATTTCTTAGTTGGCATCCATCTTTAATCAAAATAAATAAAACAAATAATTTTACCTTTTTGTTGACTGACGTCATGCAGGAAACATGTCGATCCCATGCTGATTTCATGGGGGTCAGGTGTGGTTAGGATAACCACAGATCCAAGGGGGTGCAATACACAGATGGGCGCCACATCAAAAGTGAATAACCTAGGTAATGTTTTGCACCCCCCTATGTTCAACATCAAGCACATGGGGGGGGGGGGCACAATCCATTGGGGACCGTTGAACTGATTGTCGAATAACGCAAACAAATTTGCAAGAAACATACATTTTATTAATAAAAACTATATAATAATGAAAATAAACTTATTTAAATGTTCAAAGTTTAAACTATAACAAAGGTTTATAATAAACCTTTAATTTATTAAAGAAACTTTATTAAAATAAAACAAAACTAATATAAAGGTTAAAATCCTATAAAAATGAGATTTGATTGTATTTAATTGAAACTAAACTAATTTCTTTAAATTTTTATTAAAAATGTTTGCAAAACTAAAAAAATTGACAAATCCTAGTTATAAATCATGAAAAATTCCAAATTTTATGAAAAATTGGACCATGTTATAACACCACCCATGCCAATTAAACAAATCCCATGTCAACCATCATACAAATGGCAGCCTCATCAAATGGGCGAACTCTAAAACGTTGACCCGTGCTTCCAGGAATACCATTTTTGCTTCCTTTAGCATTGCCTATGATGTTGTTCATGTTGTTCTTGAGATTATTCTAGGCTCAAAGAACAATGTAAAGGCATCTCAAAGAAATCTTTCAATTGATAATAAAACCTTTATGCCCTAGTTTTAAATATAGGATTTCAATAATAATTACGAGAAATATAAAGAGGCTTGATCTCATTCATAAAGTTCTTTCATAATTTCAATAGTATGAAAAGTAGAATTTGAGATAAACAAAATTGAAATATGAAGTAATGTGTCCAACAAAGATAAATATTACTTCCTTTCCAATAGAATAAATAACATGAAATTTTCCTGTTTCACGAAACTTCTTGAAAATTATAAACAAAATATTGAAGTGCAGGTCTTATTTTACTCATAGTAAAACAGAGGAAAGGTTGAACCTCAATAATCATTTTGAAAAATTACTACAATGGAACTTGTATGAAATTGAAGCACTTATAACACTGACAAACTAATTTGAACAAAATGATTCATGGAGACTTATGAAAACATGAACAAGAAACACATAAACTCGTGAGATGAAATTGAGGAATCTCTTTCTTTCTGTAAATAAAATGTTTATTGAAAGATATGCAATATGCTTCGAGCCAAAAAGTCCTTTTCGCATTACATTCAAAAGGATTTTTATAGTTTATCATTTGTAACCAAAAGTGGTTATTCCAACTAATTTCAAAATAATCACAAAATTTAGAAATTCTAGAACATGGTGTGTCAATCCATGATTTTGTTGTAGAAATTTTTCCAAATCATTGTAACTGTAAGAGTTGATCTCAACCCTGCTTAGTTGAATATTTAAAATTCATCATCCATTTATAGGAAACACCACCTTCAGTATATCTCTCATAGGTTGGAGGGGATATGAATAAATTTCTTAGCTTCCACAATAAGAAAAAGTCATCATCTAATAATTCAACAATTAATTGACCCTTTAACATTCTTGTAGCTCCTATGAATTTACTAGCATCCTCTCTAGATTTTATCAATATTTGTTTATAATCTTGAAGAGATAGTAAACCATTTTTACCATAATATTATGCCAGTCCCATTTCAACCATGTTTATGTAATATTGTTAAACCATTCAACATTTCTTAGCAAAGGAATTAACTTGTTTTGAGTTTTTTGAATAAGGTTTCGTTTGATGAAAACCTTTTCAACCTCCATGACCATATTGGTTCGGTACTTGATTCCATTTTTAATTAATTCCTCCTTTGATATGGAATTAAGAGTTTTTATTATCTTAGTAGCCACTTGATGTCTGTTTCCTAGCTCTTGGAAAACAAATTCAATAACCTTTTCAATTTTCTTTGCTAGGTTATTTTCTTCATCCATTATAACCAAATAATTCCAAATTTTATTAATATCTGCAATTATCTTATCCCATAACACATGCCTAGATCCTATTAGGTAAGATTTACCTCCAATTTTACTCTTCAACATATCATATTCTTCTTGTATTTTAGCTTTGTCTCCTTGGTATGTATTTATCTATTTATCTTCTTTTGCCATATGTTCTCTTAAAAATTTAATTTCATCACTCTGAGAGAATATTTCCTTGAATTTTCCATCTCAAATTCTTTGAAATTTAGATCAACTAGTGTTTTATCAATCTTCTTAGGGATCTGTAGTTATAGGGCCTTTGGATGATGATGCTCCCTATTTTAAGATTTGAATTTGTTGCTCAAGAAATTTATTTTTCTCATTCAATTGTACTATTTGATTAAGAAGTTGTTCTTTTTCTTGTTGAATTTCTATAAGCTCTGGATTTTGAACATGATCATGATAAGTCATTTGCATTTGTTCTTCAAAATTGCAATCTCTTTGTCTTTTAAGCTTATCAATTGTTGCATTGATTCATTATCCTTGGAATTATCTCTTATTCTCAACATTTTCTTTTCCAAATCTCCAACTCTTATCTACTTTATCCTGGAGAGTGTTTGCTCCTTCTTTAACTGGCCTTTCAATTGATTATTTATCCTTTGTATCTTCTTCATACTCAGAGTTGTTTTGATAACATCTTTGTTTACCATCTCATCTGTTTGTTTAAGAAATTCCATTTTTTCAACTAGTGGGACTTTTTCAAGATCAAATGAGAAATTTGCCACCTAATGATTTTTTGGACTCATAATATCTTAACCAATTGGTTCCAATACTGAAAAATTTAATTTCCCCTTATCAAAATATAAAGCAGATAATAATTTGGTTTTAGTAAGATCAGGATCAAGTTTGCGCAACAAGACTTGTTTAATCTGCAAATTTGTATCTTCTAATTCATCATATGTAGAAAATATTATTTTTCGCTTTGTTTCTGATGATCCCTCACCTTCTTGACTTTGAAAATAATGAAGAAATACTATTGGAAGAATATCCATGGAATATACAGGTTCATTTTGAATTTTTTTTTATGTTTCTTTTTCCAGCTAAGAATTTTCCTCTAAATTTTCTTCTGGAATGATTTCAACCTTCTTTTTCTTACTTGAATGTTCACCATTGGATTCTGAAATATTTGGAAATTCTTCAAGAAAGTTTTTCTTTAATGTCTTTTCTTGTTGTTGAGGAGTTTCAATGTTTTATGTTTGTGGTAGCTTCTCCACAAATTGAGTTTTATTCTGAAGGAATCCCTGGACCTCTTCCCAGCTATACAGGTTCATTATTCTTTCAATATGAGGCTTTTTGTTATGTTCATAAGAAGTCAGCCCTAGTTCCAACCTTTTTTCCTTAATGATTCCAAGAGGATCATATTTCCAAGCTTCTCCTCATTCTAGATTCAGTTCCTGCAATTTTGTTTTAGCAACCTGTAAGGTTGTTCTATTGTACACAATGAAAGGTCCAACTTCTCTTTTTATTTTGAAATTAGTCCTTTTCTTTCTAGGAATAAAATGAATATTATCATAGTCAAGAATCTGTCTAATGAACTCAAGAGAAAAAATCCTTAAAGTCGGAAATTTAGGTAATCTAAAAGGACAAATATTTGCTCCATATACCCTAATCTCAGTGTATTCTTGGAATAAACACCAATCTCCAATTTTGGTCTTCGAGGATTCATGTAAATCCTTGGATAACTCTCTTCATGAAATAGAGTGTAAGCTATAGACATGAATGCATCAACATATTCAATAAAACCAACATTGTTTGGCTTATCTCTGACTACAAGTGTCCAGTGAATAACATATACATGATTTCCAGCTTTGTCTTCAATTTCCAACTTCAAGCTTGAAAAGCTATTTGCTTTAAAAAATAGAAGAAAATAGACCAAAAAGGATTAATAATTACATGAACTGTTAAGAGAGACTTTAGTTAATTGGAAATGTTATGAATCAACTATAAACCGTGTAAAGAAAAATCTTGTGATTTTTTGAGTTGTACAAGGGAAGATGGCTCTAACAAGACCTAACACAATAAAATCCACTACCTTGTCACTGTCATATCCCAGAATTGCACAAACCATACTCAAAACCTATTTTGAAATTGATGAAAACATGATTGTTTCATAGGTTTCTGATTCTTGAGCAGAGGTATTAACTTTAGCCATTAAACTATGTATAAAATTTTGTTTACTTTGTGGGATTAACTCTCCAAATTCTGTTGTTAGGGTTTCTTTATATACAATTTGACCATCATTTATTTAAGAAATGTTCAACATTTCATTATTAGTCTTAGGTTTTACCTCAAATAGAATTGACCCCTTCTTGGATAAAATGCTCATGGTGGATGGGTCATAATTATGAGCACGCCAATGGAAAAATTCTAGGAAATTCTAGGTTTGAGGGACAAAAAAACAAGCCAAGTTCGATTCGCAAGCATTAAAATAATTCTTTAATTCACTGTGTCTGCTAAAGGATAAATTATGTAGCTCCTACAGGTCAAATGAAGTGATAGGGTCAACAATCAGACCATCTCTATCCACTAAATTTGTGTCTGCTACAGGTAGGGTTCTAGTTATTTTAGAGCCGGAAGACTTAGAAATTTTTTCAAAGAACAAGGGGCTTTTAATGCTTACCTAAAAATTGACTGAGAAAATCCTTGAGTTAGATAGAGAATCGAGTAGAAATCCTTGCAAAATCTTTGTGGGATGGTGGATTATTTCTTTCGTAACAACAACAATCGACCCTTTTTATGAAAATGAAATATATAAATTTATTTTAACAAATAAACTTTATAAACTCACACTTATTTACAAATACACAAAATTAAAATAAAAATTAATTACAAAAAACCATTGGTTTTTAATAGAGGAAGAACAATTTTTCGTTTAAGTTTAGCACATGGTTATGAAGTGGTTTGGTTACTCCTCTTTGAAGGTCCTTGTGGGTTCATCGTTTGACATGCAACATGTTCCAAAACCATGCTACATCATAATGGATGGAAGTGTTACATTAAAGTTTGCACATCTTTGAGTTGCGCTAACCGTTGATTTCACCATCGTTATGTTCATCATCCTAGATTTATTTCGATATACCTGCAGGTAAAAACAACTTTTAATTAGTTATAATACAGTAAAACTTAACTAAAATGCACCTATTTCTAATACACACACACACACACACACACACACAAAGTTCTAAAGTAATATATAACCAAATTATAACATACAAAATTATAATAAAATATAAAACTAATATTTAACAACACAACTATAATCTAATATATTGAAACTATTTACAATTAATACTATATACAAATTAAAGAATTAAACTATATACAAATAAAAAATATAAATAAGAACAAAGCTAAAATTAATTATTTACACATAATAAAGTTAAAATAAAAATACTAATATTATAGATAAATTAACTTAAACTTAACCAAATTAAAAAAAAAAAAAAAACTTAAACTAAATCTATATTTGAACAAAACTTAAAACCTAACATAAAATGTATTCTAACACAGAATGAAAAATAAAAATAAAATAAAAAACTATACTAGTCAAGAAAATTTAAGAAAGTGAGCTAATACAAGACTCAAAAAATCTATTCGAATAAAAAATTTGAATTTCTATTTAGAATTTTAACCTATGTTACAACAGTATACATGGGCAATAACTTGTGCTTACCATGCAGGTGTGCAACACTTTTCTCTTGATTTTAAGTTTCCTCTAGTATAAGTCTGAATTTTTTTGGTACTGCTAA
Source organism: Picea glauca (assembly GCA_000966675.3). NCBI lineage: Eukaryota > Viridiplantae > Streptophyta > Pinopsida > Pinales > Pinaceae > Picea > Picea glauca. The sequence goes on along the minus strand of JZKD02S0189164.1, from coordinate 518,193 downwards.
GTAGGAGAAAAATCTATTTTTCCTTCATTCCATCCTTTGAATACATGTCCTTCTCTCTACTCAATTTGAATCTTTCATAGACCATGCCACATTTGATTTATTTCAGGAGACTAAGGTTCAAATCAAAGTCTAGTAGAACAGAACAACTGTAACAAAAAATTTAGCATGAAGTATGTGTACCTACCTGATCTTTCTCTAACAAATCCTTCTAGTCATTCTTTTCCACTAGCTCTTTAGTATCACCATGGGAAAGAGAAATGTGATAATTCAAATCCCCAAGCCAAATAACTTGATTATGAAATGGAATCATAATATAAAATTTGATAATCAACATGCCACACAAAGCCATTAAATCAATGACAACAAATAGAAAGTTTCGTTCAAGTAACTTTCCAACTGGATAATATAAGATTCACCCATAAGGGAATAACCTACTTCCCCTTCTATTTATATCTTTCCTATTTGTTTAGCACAATTGACAATTTTAGTTGGCTTGAAGTAGTCCAAATATTAAAAATCATAAGGCAATTGTGCCTTGGTGGAGGTTAACTTGTTCGCTTTCATTGGAAGCTCATCACCATAAACACCACAAGTAGACTCAAAATCACCAAGATGATACAATTGAACCAATCCATTGAACACAATCATTGAAAATACAAAGCTAAAACAAGATCTGGTACTCAATTACCAAATATGTAATGGAATGTCAACTTAATGACTTAAGTTTCTATAAGCAATTTCTCTTGTTTGTATGATTGGTAAATCATGTAAGAAAGTTGGTAGAGCAGGACAGGATATGGATAAAATGAGCATCACTCCATTTGTATTATAATTCTCTTTCCAAGATATGAAAAAAATCAATAATTGTTTTCATATGGAAGCAAACAAAGTCTAGGATCTTTCAGGGAAAAATAGATTAGTACTCAACACATGGAAAAAGTTGGAGGCATTTTAGACCACATTAATCACAAAACATAGAGAATAGTTTCATTTTCGAAGATTGTGCCAGTGTACAAAATATTAAAAGGTATAAACACTTTAGCACTTTGGAAGAAAGTCTAGGTATCTTACCCATAAGTGGGATAATATAGTTTCTTGAATAATAAAACCAAAAGCAATACTAGAGATTGCAAAACAAGAGGTCCATTACATTTGGGGGATGCTCTTATAATTTGTATTAATTATACATGTTATATTTTTAAATTAAAAATCTTTAGCATTCCCTAATTTCAATGGTAGAAGGTTTGATACAATATTTGCAACACACAATATGTTCTTGTTGTTTCCTGACCTACAAAATACAATAAGAGAAATTAGAATTATTTTCTCTATAAAGAAGGTTTCACATTTTAATAATTTGTTATACTATGGTCTACATATTAGAATCGTGATATCCATCTTTACATTCTTACCATTTTACTATTGTGTACAAATACAAAATGATCAAAATTTTCTTCTAGCTCCAATTGTTCTCTGATTTCAAATAGTGTCAAATTCTCCTTCATTGATAATGTTCTAAATATTTCACCATTTTTCAAAACATCAAATGAAACTATTGGAGAATGTGTTCCTTCATCATCGTTCTATTCCTTTGGAATCCAAACCCATCCCCCCATTTGTCGAAAATGTATCCACCTACGGAATTTAAATGAGATATATAACATTTGTCTCAAAATCCAATACCTGAAAGAATCAAATGAAAATACTTTGTATCATCATATATTTTTTACATTCATAAGAAACTCCCTCTTTGTCTCTTATAACCCCTAAAAAATAAGAAGTGTGATACAATTAAAAATAAATAATATTGAAATGACTCACTTGAAAGACAAGGTGTCATGACTCAATTTCCACTCTATTTCTTCTCCGCTTTGGTCATGTACTTTTTTATCCCACACAGTGAATTTTTTTTTTGTAAATAACTCATTGGAAGGATTTAAAGTACAATACATTTTACCAATTCCCCTTATTGATGACTCCTTTGCAAAAATATGAACAAACATAGATAATGGAATGAAAATGCCACTATGCACATGAATGCCACCTTTTTCTTTCATCCTAACTTGTATTTCTGAAAATAACTTTTAATGAAAAGAACTTACAGAAGAATCATCTACACTTGGCCATTCCAATAATCTAAGGGAAGGTAAAGGAATATCTTTGAGATATCCACATGATCCAATTGTTTTTGGAATAATGTATTAATATTTATGAAAGAATACACCTTCCTTCTTTAACCATGTAGGATCCTTACCAGGATATAGTAGTTCTCCTATTTTTGAATGAACAACTTGGAAAACACTCGTTATGCATTCAGTTGGTTCCCATTCTTTCCTATTTGATATGCATAAACCTAGGATAAATGTAATATTCATGTTATGATAAAATAATACTAAATATATGTTGAAATACTAGAAGCTTTAAATAAAATTTGACCTCAACAAACTATGATATCCATATTGGTTATGCATACTCACAATTACAATCAATTTTCGGAAAATTTGGTTGAGTAGAAACTTTCTCTTTTGACATGTCTCTATATTCATAGACATGTTCCACTTGAACCATTTCCACATTTTTTCCTCCATTAGTCATGCTAAATCCTTTTACCAAACCTTTCCAATGGATGTTAATTTCTTTCAAATGTCTTTTTTTATTCCATGGCTTCCAATTGTTGATGGTTTCATTGTTACCCATGACCCAATAGATAATGGCAATGGAACCCATTTTACTTGATCATCAATATTGTTGTATAATACAAGTGATTTCAACTCACACTTGGGACGTCATTGAGCCATTGAATTCTGTAACATACAAATGAAATAAATGAAGTTAAGTAGTATGATCTTCTATAAAAAAACAAAGATGAAATTGAAATATTAGAAAATGATTTTATGGGAAAAGACTTGATACATGTGTTATTATTTTGCTAAGAGAGAGGGTTTTCTACTATGAAAATTATGGATTGCATTTTAAGATAAAAAAAAATGTTTATTAGATATTTTTTCAAGATTTGGAGTTCAAAACATCAATGGGGAATCACTGGTCATAAGTTGATTTGCAAAGTTAGAAACGACCTCAAATGTCTCATTTTCATTGTCAAACTAACCATTCCTACAGTTTCAGTAAAGTTAGTCACAACTAACCTAAATTTATATCCATGATAACCTATAGCAACCCTGAATGATCCCATAGAAAATTTTGGGAAGGAAGTTCCCCTAGCCCAATGAAGTAATAGTAAGCCAAATCACGGCTTCCTCCTGTTATCAAACCCACTCAAAGCTCTGAAAATGAAGAATAGTAAAACAAATCGTCGGCCCTCCCCCCTATTGTCAAACTCACTCAAAGATTTAAAAAAAAAAAGGAACAATAAACCAAATCGGCCCAACCTTTGATAACATGGTTTGAATTTTTATTTATTTTTTAAATCATTTAATATAACAAGTCAAATAAGAACTAAGAGGAATACAAAAACAAATTATAATAAGTAAAATGGAACGTATGACATTTATTGAGAAGAAGAGTGAACAAATATGGATATTCTTGAAAGGACGGGTATTGTTTTTTCCAAAAAAGAATGAGAGGACAATAATATTATTTTATTAAAAAGTGGGAAAGGAGATTTATTATGATTACTTTATGTTTTGGTTTTAAAAGTACTCATAATATTACCATGGTTAACTCTATATTTCCATCCACCATTCAAAATGTGACAACTCATCATCTTTAACTCAACCAGTGCCAAGTCATCCCCAAGGGATGATGTCATCCTCTGAATTGTGATTGGATCTTATAAAGTGGATTTTGGTGGTACATTTTCTATTTTGAGGCCCTTTTTGACCTCAAAATTCCCCTAATGTGATTATTAAAAGGAACTCTGAATTAATTAAATTAATAGAAAAAAATATATTAAATTTTAGGCCTTTCACGTGACTTGAGTACAATATATTTATGTGTTTTGACACTCTTATCTTTTTCATATATTGTGGAAGGTGAAGAAACCTAGGAATTTTGTAGCCAATTTAATTTTGAAGGATCTCATGCTCATCTTACTTATTGCACCCATGCCTCAACAACCATAGTCTCCTTAGGGAATTCATAAGTCCCAACATAATCTTGCACATGACCTCTTGTAGACTCCTTCCTCAAGAGTTTCCTTTACATAGGATCAACACACGAGACCTTTTTTTGAGCTTCTCTCACACATACCCTTCAATTAGGACCCCATAGACTACCTTACATGGGCCCTACCATAGAACCTTTTGGGACCTATAGACTTTCACTCGATGTATAGTTGCTTACATATAATGATTCCAATCTTGATGGATGAACTTTTATGCTTCCAATTAGGACCAAAGTGCAATACAATTATGGGTGTTGACACACTTATCTTTTCCCTACATCATGGAAGGTGAAGAAACCCAAGACCTTTTGTAGCCTCTTGTATAGTGAAGGACCTTGTTTATCATCTTTCTTATAGTGCTCACCTTGGTTCTCCCATAGGTTACTAAGAACACAACTCAATTCCTCCTTTGTTTTCCTATTGATGCATAATGTATGCCCTTTTCCCCTAAGGATAATATTTTTTTCAACGTGTCTTAAACTTATTAGGTAGGTCACACAATAGTCTCAACATTCAGAGGAGGTCTGAATGGTCATTGATATCATAGGATTTGTGCTTGTGCAAAGTCTCCACAAGATACATATATGTGTAAAAATTAGGATTTTCTACCACTGTCACCTAAGTAGTTACTTCCCTCATTTTATTAATGGAGGAATAATGTCCAACACAAGGGAGGGTTTCTTGGTGACCGCAAGGGATCAAGTAGAAATATTAGTAAATCCTACAACCCCCTATCTTGGTCACCTAAATGTTAGGTCTATGTCTATGAGAGATAAGGAAGGTAACAAGGTAATTGGTTCACCTATATGAGACAACATTTGGGACTCAACCCCTCTTCTCATGAGAGAATGAACCATGAACCATTACCGAAGTTTAGTACACTGTGACATGATCTAGGATGGTAAGTGTTAAGTATGGCAGGGAAATGGAACGTTACCCTTTTGATCCCCCCCTAGTAGTACCCCTTTTCCCTAGATGGTGTCAACACGGGACTAGGGCACAAATGTTGGCCACCAAGGTGAAACAAGGAAACAAACATAACTTCTTGAGCTTACGATCCATTATCCAATTTCAACCAATGATCATCATTCACATGCCTAGTACATTTTTTTTGTAAGTAAGAAAGTATTATATTACCTGCTATAAAACTACTAATGAGAACATATTTGTTGATGCATGGGTTGCCATGAAAGGAAACCAACCCAAATCAACCATCGATCAATGTTTGAACTGCCCTGTAGGGTAACAAAAAATGTAGTAGTTGTTTAGAGAGGATACATTCACTAAGAACCAGTATTAGAATAAAATTAACAATCCTACAGAGAGTTAGAGTAATGAAACTAAAGACAACCATTATTGAACATTAGGAAAAACTTGTCCATCCTCAGGAAAAGGTTGGATACTCATCGGAAAAGAGATGGGGACGTTCAACTGAATGGCATCCTGGGCTGACAGTTATGAGAAAAGAAATTGATGAACAATGCTAGCATGCAGAGCCACTAACAATGAGATGTGTTGGTCCAATTTATCCATGTGGTATTTTAAGTCCACCACCTCACTATGAACCTTGAAAATGAGTTGCATGAGCTCTTCTTTCAAGCAGGAGTTTCATCGAGGGGAGTGTTCAACCTATAAGTCATCCAAGATGACAGGAAAGGATATTGAGGGAGAGTGTTAAGCCTGTAAGTCATCTGAGCTGATAGGAGAGGCGTTGTGTGATTGGTTTTTCATTAATGGAATAGGGGCAGTCCAATTACTATCACCCATTGTTTCAAAATCCGCTTCGTATGACTCAACTCTACGTCTCCAAATCGTAGTTTCTTCCTGCATGTTTAGTTCTTTTTGCACATATGCGTTATGGATTGAGGAAGCTTCAACCACTCTCTCTAGGAAATTGGAAGAGACCACCACTTCTTCACTCTTCTTATCCATCCTCCAACACGATTTATGATCCCGACGAGATCTCCCTCTTTCCTATATACACAACATTATGCCTACAGAGATATCAGCTGCACTTGTGAAAGAGAACAACAATATTCTAGACCATAGCTTGTGAGCATGAGTAAAAGTGACAACCCGGGGCAATTGAGCACATAAAGAAACTCCTCATGATTTCGTTGAGGAAATTTCCATATACCAAGGCATGTAGTGCAGCGTAATTTCCACAATGACTAGAGTCTAGGTGAAGTAATTTCCCATTGTATCAATTGTACAAAATACCATATGATTTCCTTTCTTCTCACACTCTAGAAGATGAATGCATTTAATAACCCATCCCACAAGGTGATATGAGGTGTCCTTCAAGTGTCCTCTTAGAGACTCGAGCCTCTAGGTGGCTAAGTCGCCCCCCTCTAAGTGCATGTGCATGTTCTCATGCTCACACCCCATCTGGGGCACATGGCTAGTATATTAAGTGCAACACTTCATATGAAAAAAGAATGAATGTACCTCATGGTGATGTTGGATTACCATCTCCCATACAATGTGTGACTGGATGTGTTGAGCTTGTCCGATATAAAGTAGAAGAGGAAATTTGAGGGGGGTTGTTGGGCTGCCATGGGTGGACATGTTGATCATCATCATCAATGGGATCATTGTCTTCATTGTGGGCCATGAGACATGATCTCTTGTATTTACCCCTAGGATGGGTGGGTACCAATCATCATTAGCACCATGTGTTAACTTTCCACTTGTGAGGTAGTGTAGGTATTGTTATCCCCATGACGTCTCGAGGTCCTTAGGTTGTATATATGGAGTGTCGAGAGACCACACGACCAACTGTGTCCAATTACACATACATAATCCCTCTCTATCACCACATTTTGATCCATTGTCAGTGCATCCACGACACTAGCTAGCTTCTCGAAGGCATATGACTCTTTCTCCATGCGGTACAAGTCATGTATTGTGGCAGGTAATCATCTTAATGTTTAAGGCATTTAAACATGTTGTATTTGAGCTTATTTTGATTATAGAACACCTACTTGGACATTATGCATTTGACCTCATTTCACCTTGGTGAGTGTCATAGATTTCCTAGTAAGTGGCCAAAATTTGGGGAAGGTTTGTGACTCAGGGTCCCTTAAGGGGTTATCGTACCATTCACGACCATACCTACCACCTTCCACTCATTTCACTCCCATTAGATTGTCCTCTTCTAGGCCCTTTGACTTTAGTGACCCAATAAGGACATGTAATTCATTTCATGGGAAGAAGGGGCTAAAGGCCCAGAGGGATTTGTTGTTGGATAAAAAGATAAAAGACTAATTATAGACCTTCCATATACTTCACCCAAGGATCCTTTAGAAAGAAATGAAAAAAATCTTTGTAAGAAAAAGGGGACCCACAAAAATAAATGATAATGAATGCTTAAGGGGTTAGTTGGAGGATGGGAGGTCTCATCATGAGAAGACCTATCATGATCATGAGTATTTAGTGGTATGACATTACCATCATCTAGTCACCAAGCCAGGGTAGTGGATCTTAGTTACACAACTAAGATAAATGGGGTCTCATCACAAGAAAACCTTCTCATTTCCGTGAGGTATTTGTGAATGACACTGTCATTATCTGGACACCACGCGAGGACAATGGCCTTCAAATCGTTCCTTAAAACATGAAAGAGATAAAGAATGGCAAGAAGATGGTCTTGGAAAAAGTGCATCACAAACAAAGGTGCCACACACCCTCTACAAAGGAACCCATAAATGAGATAATACGAGCCCTTCTCTCTCATGAAACACATTTAACTATGAATTCTAAACCTCTTCCACCTCATCATCCACTACATAACCTTGAAAGGCCATCCTTTGGAGCATTCCCTACTTGAGGGATTTGGTCTACCCAATAGGACTTTTATGACACCCCTCCCATACTTAAACTTGGTCAATTGTATAGGTTTTTTGAGAATTTGTTTTATTTGATGAGGTAGTTTTGATGCACATGTTTAGGTTCCTTGATTATTATATGTGTCTTACACTTGTCATGATATCTTTGACTTGATATCTTTGGAGGACGTACCCTTTTGTTTTGCAGGACCTTGCTTGGTGGCCAACTTTGGGAGAACAAGCCTAGCTTGGGATTCCATGGGGAAAGAAGCCCACGTGATGGATGCCTCGGGACCAAATTTCAGATAACAAATATGTTCCTTTGGAGGCCTAGAAGATATCATGACAGACCTAACCTAGCCTCTACCACCCAAACGACTTGCCTAGGAGAGGCAAAACATCACCTCCTTGAGGGTTGACATCATGAAGGGGATAGGGTTTGGTGGTGATGGAGGTACACCTTGAAACTTGGCATATATTGACTGGATGAGGCATGGAGAAGACTTGGAACATGAAGAAGAGGCTCAAGGATCCCCAACGACTTCCAGATTCTTTTCCAATGACTTGCTCAAGTGCCAAAACGTCCCCTAAAAGGGTGACATCATCTATTTTTAGGGTTTCTTTTGTGTTAAAGTGAAAATTAAATATTATTATTTGGTGCAAGGGGTAAGATAAGGGTTGCTGACCCCTTATATTATGTTTTACCCTTGCTAACTGGACAAACTATGTTTTAATACTTTTGTATAAATACAGATCATGTGAATCTCATTTCATAACATAACTCTCCTATTGTGAGAAGTATTTGGTTGAAATTTTCGCTACTCTTGGTGATTATGGTGTTTCTCTCTTGTGAAATGTCTTTTGGTGAATGTCTCTTGGTGAATGGGTGAGGAGGAGTGATGCGCACTCCCTAAAGGATTTCTCTCTTGGCTCTTGGATGAATTTTGCATGGTAAACTAGGGTTTGATATCTCATTTCTTGGATTAGGTAAGGAAACATTTTGCACATGCTATTTGCAAAATAAGCAAGAAATAAAATAGTGCATTGGATATTATTTCTAACTACCCAATTCACCTAATTTTAAAGGAAATAATCTGAATATTTTTGCATTGGATAAATAAAATAGTGCATTGGAAAATGTGAACTTTTTCCATATTAACTTTTCTTGTAATTTGGGTTTTGTTTCTTGTAACTAGAGAACCTCTAAGTCACTAGGGAGTCCCCTCTAAATGGGTATTTCTTGCTGCTGTTACAAACATTCATATTCAACCATTAGGGCTGCAAAAACCCTAATCTAACTTCTTTAATAACTCTTAAATCAACCACTGAAAGTTGCTTAAAGTTTGCACACATAAACTACTAGGCATAGCACACTTTTTGGTAGACTTTGGGGGAGTTTTAGTGGTTGGTCTTCTTGCTGTAATAACTTGATTTTTATGGCCATAAGGATGATTTATCTTGCTTCAGAATTTGTTTACAACAACTTTACCTTTTATGCTAGTATCTTGGTCTTTAAATCTTGAGTTTCACTAGTGTTTAGATAGTTTATCTCTTGCATCTTTCACTTGGTTTCTAGCACTTGTTTAGCAGCTTATTGTGAGATTTCATTTCGGATATATTCTGTTACTAACTATTGATATTAGGGGAAAAAATATTAACATTCTTGTCCACTTGATATATTGCATCATATACTTGGTTTTCCTTGTGTCTCGGGCATGTATTATCTCTTTGTAGGTCACTCAAGGCTTCGACAACCTCAAACAACCCTCAAGACTCATTACCAAGTTCCTTTTACATATAGAAACTTGAAATTTAGGGAAATCTGTTCATACATTACATTTTCTATCTCAATCCCCCCTAGGGTCACCGATATTCCCCATGGATGATTTTAAGGATGGAAATTTATTTTAAAATATAGAAATCTTGGAGAATATTACTAATCCTTCATATGCCAACTATAAAATGTTGGAGATATTTTTGTAAAATTATTCAAATGTCTAAGGATTTTATATAGTTTGTATAAAATTTTGGCGATTTTTAAAGTAAAATAATTTTATCCATTAGAAATTGGGCGAATCATTTTTAGAATAGCGAATCTTTTTTTGGGAAAACCATGGAAAATTAGCCTACGAACGAAATTTAGAGCCTAAAATCATCCCTGATATTATTCCCCCCTTGAGGTGACTACCTCACCTCTAAAGTGACGGGAACACCTGCCTAAGGTGACAATGGGTAGGTTCTCTCTTAGTTATCACCATTTGGTGGTTGGATCGATATTTTCCCAACCTACAACTTGTGCGATAACGTTTTGGCACTATTTCCAGGGAGGATTTTGAATCCTCTTCCGAACCCTATCGACACTTTGGCAAGCTATCCCAAAGCCTCTTCCCTAGATTTCCTAGAAACTCCACCTAAGGGACGTTACATTTTCACCTTATTGATGAGCTTTTCTTGAAGTTCATCTAGCAACTCCACCTTCCCAAAACCCACATTATCCCTTTCCATCCTTTGATGAGCCTCGAGCTCATCTGGTGAGTCCATTGAGGTATTACCTTAAGTGATGGAACCATGGCATCATGGGACATACCATGGGAATTCCATAAGGTTTATCCCTCTTTTGATGTTCAGGATATTCCTGGATATCCAAACCATTTCCCAACGAAATGGAGGGAAATTTTACCCAATTTTAATGGTGACCCAACCCTAGCAGTCACCCATACTGTCAATTACATGAAGTATGTCTCAATTTTGAATGTATTGCATGAAGATGTACTAATGGAAATTTTTATATCTTGTTTGGAAACAAGTCAAATGAATTTGTTTGCACACTCATGTGATCCAAAAAGTATCTGGTCTTATACAAAGCTTGTTGAGGAATTTCTCAAGCATTGCAGGCCAACCACTCAGGATATTGCAGGTGCTTTTCAAGAACTTGAAGACGTTCTATGTAGAGAAGGTTTTTCAGTGGATGGCATGACAATAGTTGAATAATGTGAAATTGAACAAGAATATCACCCACCACCTGCAAAGGAAGCACTTAAAGAATGCATCCATGAAGAAATTTGTCAAGAAGATATCGATGATGAAGACCCAAAAGAGACATTGATGTTCATTATCCTGTTGGATGAAGATGATGTCATTCGTCCTTTCTCTCCTCATGTACGTGAAGTTTAAGAAGCAATCAATATCAATAATGAATATTTTGAAGATCCAGTTGAATTCGCCCCAACCACTTTTCTTCTTGTACACAAGGAAATGGTAATTTCATTCATACAAATGAACTTATGAAGGAGACCCTATAGGTGGTTGATGAGCATATACACATTTTCATACATATTGGGAGGCATAGATGTGACATGAGATGTTTCATTTTTTACGAAGATCCTTTCTACGACATTGAAGTCCACTCTCAGATAAATGATACAAGTATATTTTTAGAGGATGTTTTTTTACAGCTGGATGGTCCATATATTTGGCAGCTCAATGATATTATGGTCAAAGACTTATTCCATCCTATTGAGGATAACTTGTCACAATTTACTCATGATGACTCTCATCCATCCCTTGAAAAATGTGATGATTAATTTTCTAGTGACCTGAGCCTATTATATGAATATTTCCAACCACTGGTGCACTCAGATGGACACCAGATCGTAGTCGTCCTAGAGAAATATGGGGCTCGCCCTGCCAAATGGAAGTGTTATCACATTGATACCTTGGGCATAGATTTACAGATAAAGGAGAAGAAACATTTTATGTGTATGGAATAAGATTTTTTCTCTAGACCCAAGGCGGTCCCTTACATCTTATCTTCCTCTTTGGGAAACCGTGCAGTCTTCTTCTGATATCTCACCTCCTCTCAGTATTCAACGAGCAGTGGATCTTTGTGCATAAATGAATATGAACCTTCATCTATATATGATATCTCTCTTCAACGATGGGTTGATCAAGCTTGTGGTTATCACTTCAGGCATGATTCCTTGGATTATCAAAGTTGTAGATGTTTTCTCCAGCAGGATTTTCTCCCTCCCACCCATCTCCATGAGTTTCATTTCATGATTTCTTATATATTCATTTATGCTCATGACCATTACGTGCTTGAATTATCTTTGTTGTTTTACATGATTAAGCATAGGGGGGGACACCTTGATGAGATAACTGGGTGGTTGCATTGGTTGTATGACTTCACCCGACATCAGCTATCACTTATTTTTCAGGTCCCCAAGGCCTGAGGTAAGTAGGTAGGTCATCTTTCTTTCCTTTCATTTGCATATTGATTTCTCATATTATCTTAGATGCATTTCCTTTTTCATTTTTCTGTACTTGCATATCAATTTCATGCTTAGTTTAGAATTTTTTGAAAAAATGCTAAAATTTTCTTTTCTAGATTTTTTTTTATTTAGATTTTGATGTATATGGATGAAAGGTGATAAAACCACCCTATATTTTATTGTTTCTTGTTTCAATGTAGGCACAAGTATACCAAATGATGTTGTGGTTCTCATGCACTCTACGGAGAGCAAATGTCCCCAAGTAGGAGCCAAATGTTATCCCCATTTTGTGGGATAACTAAGGAGATGATGTCTCGAGGCCCTCAAGTTGCATATATGGAGTGTTGAGAGACCACATGGCCAACAATGTCCACTTTCACATACAAAATCCTGCTCTATCACCACATTCTAATCCATTATGATGAGTGTGTATACCCTCCTAAATGTACCCTAAGTTGGTTAGCATACCCTAGGGAGTAAGAGGATTTAAACCACTAGAGTTGTTTTCAATCTAACTTGTGCTTTAAATACCCCATTCACCCAATTTTAAAGGCACTAATCTGAATATTTTTGCATTGGAGAAATAAAATAGTGCATTGGAAAAGATGAACTTTTTCCATATTAACCTTTTTGCAATCTGGGTTTTGTTTCTTGTGCCTAGAGAACCTATAAGACACTAGGGTATCCCCTCTAAATTAGTATTTCTTGCTGTTGTATAAACATTCATCTTCATCCATTATGGTTGCAGAAACCCTAATCTAAATTTTTTAATAACTCTTAAATCAAACACGAAAAGTTTCTTAAAGTTTGCACACATAAACTACTAGGCCTAACACACTTTTTGGTAGACTTTGGGGGAGTTTTAGTGGCTAATATTCTTTCTGTAATAAATTTCTTGTTACAGCCATAAGTATGATTTATATTTCTGCAGAAAGTATTTACAACAACCTTACCTTTTATGATAGTATCTTGGTCTTTAAATCTTGAGTTTCACTAGTGTTTAGCTAGTTTATCTCTTGCATCTTTCACTTGGTTTCTAACACTTGTTTAGCAGCTTATTGTGCCATTAATTGCTGATATATACTGTTACTAACTACTGATATTATGGAAAACAAGCTTAAATTTCTTTTCCACTTCATATATTGCATTGTATACTTGGTTTTCCTTGTGTCTCGAGTAGGTATTATCTCTTTGTAGGTCACTCAAGGCTTCAAAAACCTCAAACAACCCTCAAAACTCATTACCAAGTTCCCTTTTCCATCTAGAAACTTGACCTTTAGGGGAATCCGTTCATACATCACATTTTCTGTCTCAATACCCCCTAGGGTCACTAGGATTCCCCCCTTGAGGTGACTACCTCACCTCTAAAGTGATAGGAACACCTGCCTAAGGTGACAGTGGGTAGGTGCTCTCTATGTTGTTTCCATTTGGGGGTTGGATCGGGATTTTCCCAACCCACACCTTGTGTGATAATGGGTATGGTTCACGAGGTATTTATAATATTTTATTTTAGGCTTGTTTATTATTTACTTCAACACTTTTCACTTGTTTGTTTCAACATTGGCTCCATCAATGATTGATTGCTTGCTTTAGATTTGTTGATTTGCATGCTTCCATTTTCCTTATAGATGATCTTTGGCTCTTTAAATTTCTTATGAGCATGTTCTTGAATACTCATTCCTCTTTCCTACATACTTTGGTAGTCGCTTGCTTCGATGCTTGTATTATGCTCATTTGAAACATATGAAACCATTCTTTCACAATGTGTGGCATTTTGATCCTATTGTGGGGGAAACATGTAGCAAGAAAAATATTGACCTTTTGTGATTCTCTTCCTTGTGACTATTTTTTGATGGTGCTCCAAACTTGCACAATGGTTCATTCTTCCTTGCTCAATTCTTTTGCCACCCTTGGTTTATTTTAGTTAATGTATCTCCTCTGTGATTGCCCTTTTTAATCCTAAATTATCACATGAACGTCGTATTCATCCAAGTAACACTCTCACACGGGTCCTTTGACAAACCCCAATAGGAAGAAGGACCAACCAATATTGTTGCCTCTAACTATTTGGTTTAATGTGGAGACCAGTGTCACATTTAATTAAATTATTCTAGTGGAGGTTCCCTTCGCTTGGTTTAGCCTTGGCCATTGTTAGTGGACTCACTCCTTGGTGGGAACTAGGCCATGTGTACCTTTTCTTATTTCAAGAGTCAAACCCTCATCCTTTTCACTTCACATTTTCCTTTTGTGCATTACAATACTTTGTCTCCTTTCATGTGAATCCACAAATTGTTACATGTGATTCACCCAAATTAGGTAGTTTCGGGTTGGATCTCATCTTCTTTGAGTTGAAAATGACCACCACATAACTTGAGGGGATATGATCTACCATCTCTTCCATATTCATGAGATCAATACTGAGGATCCCTTGATCTTCAAGTGCCCCATCTACTAAGATATTAGAGGATGGTTTTATTTCCTTTTCAAGGAGTTCATGAACTCTCTATCCATATTTTTCATTACTTGGACCAGAGATGCTTAGCACTATATACAAGGGAGGTCCTTAGGGTTATATCTCTCCCACTCCAATCCAAACTAGACATTGTCTAAATGATTAAAAGTTAATTTCCTATGCTTCTAGAAAATAGATGTACCAAGAGGTAGATGAACAATATCACTACAACAATACTCAATTTTGTGAGACCCTAGGATGCCCTTTGTGCTCGACGAATGAGACCCTTATGGATAGGTCACCTAAAATCATGGCACAAATCATGTTACACTAGCATTTAGGATGCTTCTTCTAGGGTTATATTGTAGGGTATTTCATCTAGACAATGTAACATACCTTATACCATATCTTCTTGTTCTCCCAGTTCCTCTAACTAGTCATTTATCAAGAGTTTCTTCCCTTCAGTCTCAAATGATAGGAGAGATTTCATTAGGGCATGTTGATTTCCCCCAAGTGAGACATACTCCTTTGGATATTCATTGTCTTTTGTATTTGGTTCTTCGCAATACGTACATGTAGCTACATTATCACTCTATTTCCCTTATCCACGTTATTGGGTTTTATGCTTTGGATCTTCTCAGCATAGGATAGATTTGATTTTATCATGTTTTTCTAGGAGTGTCATTTTTCACTCCCACTTTCTATTCTCTTACTGATGTACTTAGTAGTTGCATTGACCTATTTATGGTCATCTGTTGGACATTAATAAAATTATCTTAGCTTATCTTCCATTGTTTTGCAACTATTTGCTATTTTCTCATGAAATAGAGAGTATGTTTTTGTTCTTTTCATTTGAACTATTTTGCTACCCATTGAATAGATTTCCTTTTGCTAAAACTCACAATTTTTTCTGTTGGAACATTTTTGTTATTTTTTTTATATAAATTGTGTGCTTCTCTAAGTCAAGGTTCTATTTCTTGTCCTTGAGACTTGTTATTGCACAAGTTGTAGGTTGGGAAAAGCCCGACCCAAACACCAATTGGCGACAACTTAGAGAACACCTACCCATTGTCACCTTAGTCAGGTGTTCCCATCACTTTAGAGGTGAAGTAGTCACCTCAAGGGGGGAATCCTGGTGACCCTAGGGGGGATTGAGATGGAAAATGATAAGTATGAATGGATGTCCCTAGAGGTCAATTCTAAATGGCAGGAAGAGCTTGGAAAATATTCTTAGGAAAGGTTAATGGTTTCCAAGTGAATTGAGTGACCTGCCAAGAGTAAAGTACCTTCCCGAGACACAATGAAAACCAAGGATACTTGTAATATGTTAGTTGGACAAGCAATTTAATCTTGTTGTCCCTAATTGAGAAAAAATAAATTATATATATCATCTCATAAAAGATAGTAAAGGCTGCAAAATAAGTGCTAAAAGTATGATTGAATAAGCAAGAGACAAGCTAGTGAAGGCTAGCTCAACTCAACAATGATAAAGAAATATTCTAGCACAAAAGAAACATTGAAAATAAAATCTTGCTGCAGATATATTTATCATCCTTATGTCTATAGAAAACCAAGATTTATAGCATAAAAATAATCCAATGAAAACTACTTCTAACTAGCTCAACAAGTGCGCTAGGGTTAGTAGAGAGTTAAGGAAAAATTAGGGGTCAGTACTAGGGTTAGTTTAGGAGTTATTAGGGGTTAAAGGGTTAGATTTTGATCCAGGTGGATATTGGTGGCCACCCACCTACTCCAACTAGATCCTCATGTCTATTTTTTATTCAACACGTCTTTCTGTACTACTTTATAATTGTGAGTTCTACACTTCTGGGGTTGTCTGAAGTCTCACACATTCTCCAAGTGGATAGGGGTGGCCTCTCGCCTAATCCAACTGGATTATTTTGTATGTTTTCATGTCAACACATCTTGTTGTACTGCCAGGGCTGTTTTGGGCCCCTAAACGTTGTTTTTTTAACTCACCACGGTAACACTGTGGACAGAGATAGAGTCTGATGGCAGAATGTGTAGTTATCTAAAAGACCTTTCCAATGGGCTATGATGTGCCTAAAATGGAGGTCATATGAAAAAGTTATGACCCTAGGAAGTTGTGGTACCAAATTACACCAACTTAACCATAGGGCCCACATGACTTTTGGTGTTTCACCTTCTAGGGTTAGGTTTTTGGATGTCTAGGGTTTTGGCATTCATGAGTAATATGAAAAGGACCTCTAGAGCCTCATTGTAATCCATTTTTCTCAAATAGATGCACATAGCAGCCACATCTCTTCTCAGAGATAACTACCACCATTCAAGCAAGTTTCAGTTCTGCAATTTTACAGTTTCAGCCTATTCATTATTTAATAGAATATATTTTTCACTAGATATTTGTGTTATTCTTCCTATCTTTGTGTTTATTGTATTCAATTTGTTAATCAGTTTGTTCTGCTCCTAAATATAGATCAATGGTATCGGAGCGGTCTAGTCTTCATTTATTTTTCTTCGTGCATGTCCCCAACAAGGTCTCGGTACAAGAAGTTGGGACTCGAATCCATCGATCCATTACCAAATCGGTCACGCTGAGCTCGACAACAACCCATGGGAGATGAGAAGAAATATGATGGAGCAAGAGATCCTATTAAAATGTTGCTCGAGGAAGCATTTACATGACAAAGGAACGAAATGATGGACAACTTCATGAAGATCCTTCGATGGTTGCCCATGAGAGAAGAATCTTCATCAAACGACCATGCAACCCCATTCAAGATACATGTAAATTTTGATATTCCATTATTTGAAGGACTGATAGATGCAGATGTTGTAGATAAATGGTTGAATCTGCTCGAAGGATATTTCTTGGTCCACAATTTTTCCGATAGGGAAAAGATCACTTTTGCACTCCTCAAGGTCATTCCCCATGTTAAATATTGGTGGGATACTTACTTTGAGCAAAGGGTCGTGGAGGAATCTGAAATTTTTGTGGTGGCCCCTACATGGGATTCCTTCCGGGATGTCATTAAAGAACAATACTACCATGTTGGAAGCTACGAGGACCAGTACACTAGATGGATCACCCTACGTCAAGAAAGGGAGCATACAGTACCAGGCTTCACCAACATTTTCCATACACTACGCACCAAATTTGGTATCAAATATTATGAACGTCATCTGGTGCTCAAATATTGTGGTTGTTTGCATAGATACATTCAAACAAAAATGGAGTTCCTGGACATCGCCTCATTGGGCACAATTTATAGATACACTGTCAAGATCGAGCATAAATTTAAGCATAAACAACAAGAGTTTGGATCTACAAACTCCTCACAGTCGAAGTAGGGCAAAGGAAACCCCAACCCATACAGAAAGGGACCAAGTTGATATGGTCGCCCTCACGACAATCCGTCCAAGCCACAACACAAGAAGGGAAACGAGAAGACAAACAAGGACATGAGAAAATGGTGTGAGTACCATAAAAGTCCTTGGCACAACACCAACGAATGTCACTCCAAGAAGTCCCTTGTGACCGAGATGAAGGCTTCCAAGTCAGAGGATGATTCTGATTCCAAGTCAAATCCTGCAGGAGGGAAGCAAATTATCGATGTTGAACCCAATGCCACGGTTGCTACCACCAAAGTCTGGATAAGAAAACTAGAAGACCTAGAGGAAGGGTAACGCCTCTTTCACTCGCAAATGTGGGTCAAGGGGGCTCCAATTCATTTCATTGTCGACAATGGTAGTCAAAAGAACTTGATTTCATCAAAGTTTGTCAAGCATCTAAACCTGCCAATGACACTACACCCACAACCCTACACCATCAGCTAGCTTCTTCAAGGAAGAGATCTCTGTGTCAGCCAACAATGTCATCTTCTCTATGACATTAAGCCTTTCAAAGATAAGGTACTGTGTGATATTTCTCTCCTTGAAGTTTGTGATGTTCTTTTAGGGCAACCATATTTGTGGAAGCGTCATGTTGTGTATGAGTCTAGACCCTGTAGTGTTATTATTATGTTGGGTAGACAATTGTATAGGATCCCAGAGGTGGCACCGCCTACTGTTATTTCCTTAATATCTGATAAGCAATGCAACAAGTTCATCTCATAGAATGGAAAGTTCATCTTCTTTGTGATTCGTGCTCACAGTAAGCAGAAGGTTGTCACCACATCCGTGGTCTCTACACAATGCCTCTCTTTACAACAGAAGTAAGTGAATGGGATTGTGGAAGAATACAAATACATCTTCGTCTCACCTACAGGGGTACCAACACACTACCAAGTTAGGCATCCCATTGATCTGACCCCCAACGCACCTCTACCTAATGGACTAGTCTATCAGTGCTCTCTAATGGAGAATGATGAAATTAGACGTCATATCTAAGAGCTTCTTCAAAAGGGGCACATCAGACCCAGATCCTCCCCTTGCAGAATCCTGATTATACTAGTGCAGAAGAAGGATGGGACTTGGTGACTCTGCATTGATTACAGATCCTTAAACAAAATCACAGTCACGAACCACTACCCCATTCCCGAGATTGATGAACTTCTTGAACAACTCAAGGGAACAAATTTAATCAACAATATTGACCTAAAGTCTGGCTACCACCAAGTTCCCCTCGAACCAACTGATGTCTGGAAGACAACCTTCAATTCTAAAGAAGGTCTCTATGAATGGATATTCATTCCCTTTGGCTTAACAAATGCACCAACCACTTTCATGAGGTTGATGGACGATGTCTTGAGACCCTTCACCAACTCCTTTATGGTGGTATATTTGGATGACATCCTCATTTTCAGTAGAACATGGGAGGATCACATGCAGCACATTCAGTAGGTTTTGAGCATTCTGCGGCAGCACAAGATTTATGCCTACTTGGAAAAATTCTCTTTTGGCATGAACATGGTCCAATAACTGGGATACATTATTGATGAGCATGGGATACATGTTGATCTAGCTAAGATCCAAGTCATTCATGACTGGCCAAACCTGACCACACTGACTGAGATTTAGAGCTTCTTGGGACTAGCCAATTTTTACCGACGGTTCATGTAGGGATTCTCCCATATTGCATGGGCCCTCAACCAGGTGACCAAGGGTGGTGGTAGGGACAATTTCGTGTGGGGGAAGGAGTAGCAATGAGCATCTGAAGATATTAAACATCATTTGTGCTCATCTCCAGTACTCTCCTTGCTCAATCTTCAACAACCATTTGATATTGAGACTGATGCATCTGACTATGTTGTGGGTGCAGTCCTCACTTAGCACGGGCATCCGGTGGCATACCATAGTGAGACACTCTCCGATACTATCCGAAAATACCCCACCTATGAAAAGGAAATGTATCCCATTGTAAAATCATGTCGTCAATGGAAACATTACATTATGGGGACAGAGACAATCATACACACTGATCACAAGCCTCTACAGTTCATACAGACAGAGGGAAAATTACAGAACAAATGCCATCAAAATTGGTCCACCTACCTGCAACAGTTCCATATCAACATCAAGTATAAGACATGTATCTCCAATCATGTCGTTGACTTCCTCAGTCAGCCTCCTGTGGCTCCACTCACCAATGTGCTCCATTCCTGTGGACATGAAACATTGGAATGGCCCCAACTTTACCAGCAAGATTTGGACTTCACCACCACATATCATCTCTTAGGTATAAACACCACTATCACTGATTTTCAAATTCAATATGGACTCTTATGCCACCTGAGCCATCTTTGTGTTCCTACAAATGAGCGTGCAAAGATGATTTGGGAATCCCACTATAGTCGGGTGGCAGGACATTTTGGCGTAGAGAAAATTGTGTTTGTTCTTCAGAAACATTTTTATTGGTCAAAACTTCGGCAGGATGTCAGCAAGTATATCATATCTTGCACTGCCTGTGCCATTGCCAATCCATCCATCAAGAAGCCCGACTTATACACCCCTCTTCCTATTCTCGAGAAGTCATGGGACTCCATTTCCATGGATTACATGTCTACTTTGTCATCCACCAAGAACAAAAATGACTGTGTATTTGTGGTCGTTGATCAGTTTTCGAAGATGGCCATCCTCACAGCCTGTAAGAAGAATGTCACAGCGACAGAGACTGCCAAGATCTTCTTCGAATGAATTTGGGTTCACTTTGTGATACCACAGACCATCATCTCTGACCAAGACAACAAGTTCCTCAACACCTTTTGATCGAGTCTTTGGTCTCTGTTGGAAACTAAGCTAAAAAAATCCACTTCTTTCCACCCCCAAACCGATGGCCAAACCTAGGTCGTCAATCAGATGATTGTGCACATCCTACGCATGTACAATTCTAAGCATCCTCGTACATGGGATGAGAGTCTCCCATATGTCCAACACAGTTACAATAGGGCTCTCCATAGTTCCATTGGCCATACCCCATTTCAGGTGGGTCTGGGATTCCAACCCTTAGGACCCATTGATGTTGCACTTCCTCTTGCCATTGCACAGACAGACTCTTCCCCTTATTAGTTTGTGATCAAAAAATCCACCAATTTCATTGAGAGGATTCAACACATCCGCCAATAGGTCTAGGAGATTCTGCAGAAATCCAATGCTAAGTACAAGTAGTGCCATGATAAACACATGGTAGCACACTAATTTCAGGTTGGCGACAAAGTTTAGTCACATTTGCAGAAGGAGCGTCTCACCGGGCCCCATCAGAAGCTTTGGCCACTTTGTTATGGGCCTTACACTATCACCAAGGCAGTGGGTAGCAATGCTTTTGAGCTCAACACTCCACCCTTCCTTGGTCTGCATCCAATATTCAATGTGGAACTCCTTCGGCCATATTTTCCTCCATTATTGGACACCTCTAATATCACCGAACAACTGACACCAACATATCTCAACCCTAACTGCATGGAACAAGAATCCACTGATCATATAGTGGACACACAGGTCAAGGGTACTCGCCAACATCAGATCCATCTCTATCAGGTTGTCAAGGTAGGGAAACTCCTACACCAAGGCAAGTGACTCACTTGGGGCCAAAAAGAGAAGAAGTTTCCTCACCTGATGGGGGAACTCAATGCAATGGAGATCATTTCTTCCTAAGGGGGGAGGATTGATCTAGGTGGATATTGGTGGCCACCCACCTATTCGAACTCGCTCCCCATGTCCATTTTTTATTCAACACATCTTTTTATACTGCTTTATAATTGTGAATTCTACACTTCTGGGGCTGTCTAAAGCCTCACACATTCTCCAGGTGGATATAGGTGGCCTCTCACCTAATTCAACTGGCTTATTTTGTATGTTTTCATGTCAACACATCTTGTTGTACTTCCAGGGATGTTTTGGGCCCCTAAACATTGTTTTTTTTACCCTCCATAGTTAGATTGTAGACGGAATCAGAGTCTAATGATGAAATGTGTAGTTCTCTGAAAGACGTTTCCAATGGGCTATCAAGCACCTAAAACATATGTCATATGAAAAATTTATGACCCTAGGAAGTTGGGGTACCAAATTACACCAACTTAATCATAGGTCCCACATGAATTTTGGCGTTTCACCTTCTAGGGTTAGGTTTTTGGATGTCTAGGGTTTTGGCATTCATGAGTAATATGAAAAGGGCCTCTAGAGCCTCATTGTAATCCATTATTCTTAGATGAATGTGCGTAGTAGCCACATCTCTTCTCAGAGATAACTACCACATTTCGAGCAAGTTTGACTTCTGCAGTTTTATAGTTTCATCATATTCATTATTTAATAGAAGATATTGTTCACTGGATATTTGTGTTATTCTTCCTATCTTTGTGTTTATTGTATTCAGTCTGTTAATCATTTTGTTCTGCTCCTAAATCTAGATCAGATTTTGTGTGTCCTTATGGTTGTAGTTTAGTTTAGTAACAACAACAAAAAAACAATGTTTAAAGGGGATGCCTGAATGAGGAAAGAGAGCCAAAGGCTCAAGGAACAACTTCCCAAAGAGACAACTTCAAAACTTGAAAATTTTACGTTTACCAAGGCAAAAATTTATTTCTCTAATGCAACAAGTAATGACTAGTGCCTTTAATGATTGGGTTAATGGATTCAAGCAAAGAATAAGCTAGAGGTACTACCTCCTTGGGGGTGTAAACCCTGTTACTCCCCAAGGCAAATATCTCTAACTAGGGTTTAGCTAAAGAGGGTGTATGCACTTATACTTCTCTTAGTAAACCATTGTTAAATTAACAAAACTTGAGCATAAAATGATGGAGGCTAAGGTGGGGGTGTATGCCCTTATACTTCCCACCTAGCTCTAGCAAAATAACCTTGTCTTGAACACAAATGATAATATAATGTAAAAATCCTTACCAATTCAAGAAAAAATGCTAAGACAAATCACCACAATAGCAAAAGAATATACTTCCAAGGCTAGCACATCACTTCCAGCAACCAATAACCAATAACCAAGAAATTATCCATACACAAGAGCACAAGAGAGAAACTAGCTAAAGATAGGGAAAAATTCAGTCCAATCCTTCTTACAATGGGAGAGTTATGATTCAAAATGAGATCTTATGTTCTTTATTTATACCAAATGTCACTAACATAGTTTTTCCACATAATTTTATGGAAAACCACAAGATTAGGGGTCAACAACCCTAATATTTCCCCTTTACACAAATAATATTAAGTAATTCATTTTTAAATTCACTTTTACACAAAAATAAACCCTAACTTAAGGTGATGTCACCCCTTTAGGGGACATTTTGACACTAGGAGCAAGTTGTTGGTGTTGGAGAAGCATCGTTAGGCCTCCAAAGGAGAAATTTCAATCATATAGGCCATATCCTCATGGTCAAGGCCTTCTTCTCCTCAAAACATCCATGTGCCAATGAATGATAACTTCACCACCAAACCCTAGCCCTTCTAGGTGATGTCAAGCCTCTAAAGATGGAGTTTTTCCACTCCTAGGAAAAATGTTTGGCATGCGAGGGCTAGGTCATGTCTTCTAGGTTGTCTTCTAGGCATATGAAGGTATGTCTCTCTCATCCGACATGCAATCCCTTGGCATCCAACCTGTGGGATTCAAGCCCCATGGAAGCCCAAGTTAGGCTTGTTCCTCCAAAACTATCCACCAACTAGGTCCTGCAAAGACAAATAAGCACGCCCTCCAAGGATCTCAAGTCAAAATATCATGATGAGTAAATCAAATCAATAAATGAGCCACCTAAGAATGTGCATCAAAGATTACCATGTCAAAAAAGTAAGTGCTCAAATACATTATGCAACTTGCCAATATTGGATATGGGAGGGTTGACAAGGTGTCTTATTGGGTAGATCTTTCCCTAGGTCAAGGAGTGTTTCCCAGGTGATCCATCTCTAAGCCATGTAAAGTGGATGAAGTGGTTAAGGATCAAGACTCACTGAGCATGGGGTTCATGACATACAAGGGGTTGTAGTGTCTCATTCATGGGTGCCTTTGTAGAGGGTGTGTGGCATCTTCATTTGCAATGCAATCTTTCCAAGCCCATTCTCTTGCCATTCTTTGTTTCTTTCATTTTTTAAAGATGATTTGAAGGCCATGGTCCTAACGTGGTGTCTAGATAATGATAATTTCACTCACAAACACCTTGCGAAAATGAGAAGGTTGTCCCGTGGTGATACACCGTTTCTCTTAGTTGTGCAACTAAGAGCCACTGCCCTATCTTGGTGGCCAGATGATGGTAATGTCATACCGCTAGATACCCATGATCATGATAGGTCATCTCGTGATGAGACCTCCTATCCTTCATCTAACCCCCTAAGAATTATATCATTATTGTGGGTCCCCCTTTTCATACAAAGAAGTGTTTCATTGCTTTATTGGGGGATCCTTGGGCGAATCATCTGGAAGGTTTATATGTAGGATTTTATCTTTTACCCAACAACAATCCCCTTGGGTCTTCAACCCATTCTTCCCATAGAATGAGGGACAAC
>JZKD02S0189164.1:450424-470084 GCA_000966675.3 Picea glauca | reverse complement strand
CTAGCATTGAAATCCCCCACTATAAGGACTTCACCTAGCTGAGAATATATTGCAATATCTGTTTTTAAGGCTGCAAAGGGTTCTTTGTGGTCAAACCCTCTACTTTTGTAGATTTTTGAAACTTGCGGCGCAAAATAGCATGCTGCAATTCTGATGTGATTTCCATTTTATGATATTTTAAGCCAGACAAATTGCTTATTTGGGTCTTCTTTTTCTAGCTGAATGAAACGACCTTATTTTTCTCTTACTAATACCATGATACCCCCCTGCCCTTTGCCATTCCATGTTGCCTTGTTCCACACTGCTATCTTCCAATACCCTTCAAACAAAGGTGTCTTGCACCCTTCATGCTCATGTGTTTCTATGAGGCAAATTATGTCTCTATCTTCCGTAGTAGGCCCTAAGCCAGGTCCTCGTCTCCAAGGGTAACCCCTATAGTTCCAACAAACTAATCTTAAGGAAACCTGGGTATGATTTGATTGCTATTTTTTTTGGCATGCAAGACTCACAGTTGAGTCTTTGTCCCTACTTTCCCATACTGAACTTGCTTCCTCATTTCTTGCTGAAGAGTTTGTTGCCTCTTCTTTGTTATCGTCTTTCTATCTTGTTTTGGAAGGAGGTCCAAATTGCGCTATCACAACTTTACCTTTATAAATACATGCTCTTTTTCCCTCATCTCTTGCTGCCCTAACTTTTGTCATCTCATCCCTCCTTTCCTCTTGTTTTCTTACAGTTAAGTCTTCTTCTAGAAAAAATTGAGAACCCCTCAATAATTGCTTCCTGCTTAGAATGATATCTTTATCACGCAAGTTGGGCATGATGACTTTTATGGGCCTGGCTCTCTCACCATTAGGCTTACCTACTCTCCATGCTTGACATATTTGTCCTTGCCATTGGAGCTTGTATTTCAAGAAGTCTCTTGCAAGGTCAAGAGTACATTCATTTTTCCCATAATCTTTCACCCCCTTGATAATTATGTTTGTTTCTCTATCCTGTCTTTCCTTTCTTTCTCTATCTTTCATGTTGTCAACCTGAATGTTTTTTTCTCCTTCCCTCTTAGTAGGATTGCTAATAACTTGAGCCCAAGTTTTGGAGAGTTTTGCGGAATCTCCTTTCCTCTCTTCTCTTAATGTCTCTTCATTGTTGTCTATTTGGGTAACTACTTTCCCCTTATCCTAGGATGGCTTCGCACTCATCACCTATGTATTCTCCACTGCAATTTTCTTCATGTTTTTCACTTCCACTTTCATGCATTACCATTATGTTTTCCCTATTCGGAGAGCTTCCTGTAGCAATGACACTTGCTCCTTCAGAACTTTGTTGCTTTCTGCTAAACCCTGGTTTTCGACTGTTATTCTATGGATTGTACAATCTCTTTCCAACTCTTTAGCTTCTACTACTTCCAACCTCTCTTTTACCTTTAATAGTTCTTTCACATAAAGATTAGATGACCAAGTGAGAGGTGTGGATGTGGGACTATATAAGGCATAATCATCAATGACTTTTCCTTTTCCTTTGGACTTGTTGCCACATACTTGCAAAGAGGACTTGTTTGAATGTTGTTTCTTGAGAAGGACCCAAGTACTTTCCCTTTGAGACCTTTTTTTCCTTGTCTACTCCCATTTCAGATGAGCTAGTCTTCGTTTTAAAATGCCCCGATACTGTTTGGCATTATTCGACGATGTGAGCCCAAGGCTACCACTTGTGTTTGACGCTGGTGCTTGGGCGCTGGCTTGTATGTTGTAGCTGTTTGATCTTGTGTTGTTGTTGATGCATATGCGTGGCTCAAGGATTGAAGATTGGCCTTCGGGCCCAAAAAATTTGGCATAAATTTAAATGAACTAAAAAAGACCCTGTTATTAAAGCCCGAGAGCTAAAAAGTCAAAATTTTAAAACTAAAATAAAATAAAACTTTCTCTCAACATAAGAGCTACCTCCACACCATGATTTTTAACTTTTGCCCCAAAGGAACCCGAGAGACCACAGATTCCTTAAAAAACAACTTTTTGACAAAAATCCACAAATTGTCCTGCGATAAAAGTTGAGAAGTGTTGAGATCTTTCTGCCACCTTCACATTTTCTCTATGCACCACGATTCATCTGGGTTATGCTCAAAATATGCCTGAAATAGATATCATTCAGAATACTGATTTTCCCTATAAGTTATAGGGTCCTAACAATAACCATAAGTTCTCATCAATTCAATAAGACAATGATTGAACTTGGATCAAGTTTGATGGAAGCTAGAGCATAACATATCACTGGAAAGATCAAT
This sequence comes from Picea glauca, assembly GCA_000966675.3. NCBI lineage: Eukaryota > Viridiplantae > Streptophyta > Pinopsida > Pinales > Pinaceae > Picea > Picea glauca. Next base: position 467,809 of record JZKD02S0189164.1, on the reverse strand, counting down.
AATGGGATTTTCTAAAACATCTAATTTATGTTTGAAGAACTCAAATTATAAATATTTTATATATGGTACAAGAAAATAACTTGTTGCTTGGTGTTAGGGGTGAGAATACCACAAGAATATGGTAGGTTAGTAACATGCACAAGAGAATGCCTTGGGACATCATAGAGTGTTTATTAGCTTTTGGGATCACTTGGAAAGTGTTTACACCATGTTTGGGGGTGCTTCGTGAGATTTGGGGTACAAGGTGTATGATTATCCCTAGGATAGTCTATGATAGACTCACAAATTGGAGGCATCTTACTCAATGGTTTTTTGACCTCATTTGGATGCTTGCATGACATTCTTCCTTAGATCATTGAATATCTTCAAACAACTTGGGACATTCTTCATGATAGCTACATGGAGATTGGTTGTTTTCTTGAGAGGATGCCCTACATTGGAGGAGGAGCGTTTGGTATCTCAGAATAGGGCATTGAGCCCTAGACAACATGGGGTGGCTTGGATTTTTTCATGGAGGGATGGATTTGACCTAGGGATGCCTCGGTTAAGACAATGTTCATGTAGGTGGAGTGGACCTAGTGGAGCACATGGCTTAGGAGGAGCACATGATTTGGTAATTTCCAACACTTGTATGTCTTGCTGATTTGACATAAGTTAAGGATGAAGTTGTTAATGGTTTTGATTGATATTGAAGAATATAGGAAGTGTTTACTACTATCATAAGCATGGATGATTTTAGGGGCTAAATTTCGCTCATGGGCTAATTTTCCATGGTTTTTCCCAAAAAAAGATTCACTATTCTAAAAATGATTCGCCCAAATTCTATAGGATAAAATTATTTTACCTTAAAAATAGCCAAAAGTTTATACAAACTATATAAAATCCTTAGAAATTTGAACATTTTTACAAAAATGTCGCCAACATTTTATAGTTAGCATATGAAGGATTAGTAAGATTCGCCAAGGTTTCTACATTTAAAAATAAATTACCATCCTTAAAATCATCCCTGATCATAAAGTACATTTCAGATCTAGTTTATGCTCTATAAGATTGCGCTAGAGGGATGAAACTTGTTGGCACACATTTGGTATCTTTTTATCAAAAATAAGGGAATATAGATGCCACAAAAAAACTGTGTTGATTGTTCTCATCACCAATTTAATTGTACACATAAATATAGGAAGGCTTTTCCTAAAGATAGGCACACTTCCTTATCACAATCATAACTAGTTCATAGAAAATCTCAACCACACACTAAACTAGGAGCTAATTTAGTTGTCATCCAATGACCTCCTAAAACAACTCAAGAAGGCTATTCACGTAGATACATTCTCTACTTGACAATAAATAGTACAATAACAAACAATGTGACTAAATACTATCACACAAGACAAGTCTAAGTTAACTATTCTAATACTCCCCCCTTAATGAGTACTTCTCTTGTCCATTGAGATCTTCATTATTCTCCAGTTTGCTGTAACGAATTCCCTTTTAGATATTGAAGATGGTCTCACACTGGAAGGTCTTCATTTTGGTCTGACCTGATATTTGTATTCCATACCTCAAGCATAGAGTCACCACCAAATTATCGAAGTCCATATAAAGGAACAACCATCCACCAGAATACATGGGTATCCAATAGTTGTAACCGTCGATCTAGGAGGAAGTCCTTCACCTACATGGTTCATTCAAATCCTTGATGAACTCCCCCTGAATGTGAAAAAAACTCTGCCAACAATTTCCAAGAACTAACCCATGCAATTGATACACCTTGCTCTCTATTGGCATTTTTTCCTTGAATCTTACTTGATTTGATTCCAACACACCTGGTTCAACAACACCCAGAGTCTATAGCCAATGAATGGCTCACCCAACACACAAGTGTTAACAACTCCTTATATTGTTGAACAACCTCCCCTTTAGGGAAACTCAACAATAAATATCAAACCTCCAATCATGAGTCTAATGCCATTGTTGAATATTGGACCAAAACAATGTTACGCATGCCCATATAGGGCTTGTAGACATATGCCCAATGGAATTATGCAAATTTTAAACGTTTCCCCAAATACCATAGGACCATAATACTTTCCTTTGATAATTTATTCTTCCTTGTGTTCCCTTGAATTCCTACACATAATTGGTGTCTCCATCTTTGTCATCCATGATTTGTACTTGCAAAACAAGCTTGTCCAATATTGGAGTGCCTAATTCCAATATGGACAATTCCTTGCAACATTATGTTAGGCAACTCAATGTTAGTTTCCATCACAAAACACTTCTTGAGAGCTACATAGTTTTGACCCTTTCTTTGCAACAGAGAGCTATTCCCTATTTGAGGTACTCCCTCTTACACTCCTCTCATTTACAACTTGGTCAAAACACATAAGAAGAAATTATACAATGTCCCTTCCGTAGATGTATTTCGGTCCTTACAACATTTTCTCTCTCATATAAGCACCACTAAACTATCATGACAATCAACTATTTCCCATGTGACCAAAACATTTTCACCGGTGATTGCACAATGAACTTGTTTTTGATAACCTCTAATTAACCTCTTACCATAAACTTGACAATTGTGGACCTTGAACTTTAAACTTAGCATGTCAAGTAACACCAACCATGCACCTTAACCTTTCCTAAGAAGTTACATCACCATTTAAAATTTTCATAAACTTCATCTTTAGTTCCTAGAAACTTTTACAAGACTTTTCTAAACACTGAACACTGTGTGGATTGCCACAATTACATTAGAAACTTCATTATGGACTAACTCTAGAGACTCTGAAAGTGGTATCTTTCTCAACAACTTAAATACCATTCATATGCTAAAATTAATTTGAACCTTGGACTTCCTTTACAACTAATACAATAGAAACAATGTTTACCTCTTGTTCTTGGAAATGATGGGCTCCACTTTTCTTTGTCCAACCGTTGAGGTAGTGCTAAGGTCTCCCCACATAAACTCATGCCACGTTAGACAAAGAATACTACGCTTCAAACTTTTTAGCCATTACATGGTAATTTAATTTTTCAACCAGTACTTTCAAAGTTGCTTTAGTAGGAACGCCAATAGAGCAGCATGATGACCAGTACATGCAATACTGGCACAAAGAAACTATTTTTACAATTGATTGAAGATTGGCATCTATTTTGCCTTCAAGCCAGTCTTGAATTATCCCATCACAAGGATCATAAGTACTAACTTGTGATCTTGCAATTTAGGCTTGTGGGACTTCTGAAAATCATCTGAAACTAATTCTGAGCTACTCAACATCACATTTTCACACCCATTTCCCTCATTATATTCATGTCTAGTTGGTGGTTCAATCACACTTGGTGCATTTTGCTAGAAGGTCCCACACCTTTTACTCGTGATCCTGTGGTGCATTTCTCTAGAAGGGAAAAATAAGGTCCCACACCTTTTACTCATGATCCTGTAGTAAATTGGTGTTCAAAATGCAGAAAATCCCTGAAGCAAGGCCGATGAAGATAATGCAATGGATAGAGTTCAAAATGTAGAAAATCCCCGAAGCAGGGCCGATGAAGATAATGCAATGGACATTCAAGAAGGCTAAGAAGGATATTTACTAAGAGACATTTTCTACTTAGACAATAACCAATACAATTCCCTTTTCCCTAACATCTCATCCGTCATATCACATATTCCTAACTTAGTGTCCTAGAAAATGCTTCTTGGTCTTACGAGTTGTCATATGTAATAGAGGTTAATGTTATCTCCACCACACTTAAACTTAGCAAATAAAAATTAAATGAGTTATTGAAAAGTTAGAAGATGTCACTTGATGTTTTCCACCTAATGACACATATATCGAGGCATGAATCATCATTATGAGTAGGTGCCCCTGCATTGGGATCCATATACTTTCATCAAGAGTTACATCTTTTCCTTGAGATTTGTGTTCTTACCTCTAGATTTGTATACTTGCATTAGAATACATGTAGTTAGCTTGCGCATTGTGACAATTTTCCTAGGGCATTGTGATATTTGTATTGGGTATTGTGACAAAGGTTCCACATCATCTTGAGCCACATGTGTGGGCCTCCCACCTTCTTCATGAGGCCAACTTTCTTTCTAGACTACATACACATCACCACATGAGCCCCTTATGTCACTCATTTTAGGGGACATTGGAGCACTTTTGGGAGAACAACCCTCTTTCCTAGCACTTCTCTCACACGTGTGAGGTTGTTACAGCACATTGGAGCATTTTGAGGAGGTGCCCCCCTTCTATGGCTCATATTCATATTTGTAGAGGTTGTTATTGCTATTATGAGGAGTTTTTGTTGCATCTTGACTAGGTCGACCCCATATAGGAGGGGATTTGTTGTTGATTTGGCCATGTCTTTTGTTATTTTGAGGAGGGAATCCACTTTGATGAGCCATCTTTTATACTTTATTGTACATGTGGTATTAGTCCACCATATTATATTGTTGTTAACTTGATCCTCTCTAGTTAGTTAGAGGATATTACTATTTTGAGCATAGGTCTAGAGTCAGTTAGTGATCTAATGCTACTTTATTTTGGAGGTTGTAGAGCTCTTGATCTATAAATAAGAGGCTCCTCCTCTTTTGTAAAATTGTTGGAATCTATTGGAAGGGATAATTTATCTTGTTCGTGCCTAGAGTTCTTGTAAAAGTGTATGTACAACTTTGCTATATGTGGGGTGAACATTCTTGGAGCATATCAGTATCATTTTCTTGTAGGTGTGGATTGTCAAAGTCAACTTGGAGCCATAGAGGAGCAACCTTGCTACATTGGAGAAGGAAAATCTAAAAAATTTGTTTTACTTTGTCCTAGGGAATAGAAACATACTCCCTAGACATCCTTTTGTGAGTGAATGCATAGTCTATTTCCTTAGATAGGGCCACCCTTGAGTCGATTTGGTTGTGGAGCTCACCATAGAGTTTCTTCCCTTCCATTTACTTGCATTTTCTTGCTTTCCAAATCTAGGGCTGTCGGAAGTTTATCCAAACCAACCATAGATCTAAAGAAGAATACTCTCTAAAGTTGTATGCATAACCCCATAGCCCAAACTAGTCAAGACATTAATCTTTCTTTTTAACGAAACCCCAAAAATTTCATACAATCTCAAATTTTCCTTTCTTTTTAAATTTTGTTTTTAGCAATATAAAGTTTACAACAAGAAGTAATCTTTAGATGAAATTGTGTTTGATACCACTTTTATTTCATATTTACCTTTTAAGTGGTTGGTTTTTTTTCTTAGAGTAAATCGTTGTCTTGAATCTTTAGAATCTAGTCGATTTTCTCCATCTAACCCTCTTTATTTTGTTGTTTTATACTTTTGAAAAGAGGTGCACAAATTTAGATGTGAAATATCTTTAAGTTAAGCCATTGACTTAGATCTAATAATTTACGCATCGTTCTAGAGGCGAATTATTGTTTTATGGTGTGTGAATATTGTTTAATTTGCTCCTTTTTTGCCCAAGTTCATTGCTGATTTTTATTTCATAAGAAAGGCATCTAATAAGTTGAATTTAAATCTAAAAATATTCTTAAGAAAAATTACTATAATTGATTTACGGTTAAACTTATATTTTCTAAGAGCAAATTTCATGGTTAAATCTCCATTAATTTGCCAATTTAGGCTTTGGTCTATCATTGCCTACATTTCTAGAGATGGGTTGTTAATAAATTTGGTTTAAATCTCTAATTTTCAGCACTTAATATCTCACCAACAAATTCAAAATTGGTTAAACATTTCTTAAAAGAAAATCTCACTAAATCTATTACACATATCCAAGATCCATTTGCATTGTTAGTCTTGTGTTGTGATGGTTTATGGATCTAAATAATTATTGAATCTGGAATTTTATTCATTATTGGATCATTTAACAAGTTGGTTTGAACCTGAAAATCACTTATTCAAAGTTCACTTATCAGATTTGTAAATCGACTTGTATCTTCTTGTGGAAAATCCATTCTTTCATGGATAAAATTCTAAATGATTTACTCATATATGTTTTGATTCATAATTGTTCACATCTAAACAAGAGCACTTAACCAATCCAATTCACATTTGGAATTTTCAGCACAAAGGATTAAGGAATCAATTTATTGTTTGTTGTGGGAAACCTATCTCGCACTTGGTTAAACTTTAATCAATTGGTTGGCACAAGCTCCAATTTCATCAATATTTCACTTTTAAGAAAGGGTATTGGTAATTTTGATTTAAATTTGAATTTTGGAAGAGTACATTTTTCAAACAAATTTAACAACAAATTTAAGAATTGGATTATTGTTTCAGGTAGCAAATCACATTAAATCTTGTTTTACACATCTAAAGTGATTTCGCTTTTTTTTAATGTTATCTTAATTTTGATTCAAGTCTGGATTCTAAATCAGTAATCGTAAATCTTAAATCAGATAACGAACAAAGCCACACTCTCCTTCACACTCTACAACAATCAAGCTTAGTTTGACTATAGGGAAGCCCCCCTTGACTAAAACTATAATTAATCTAAAGTGAGAAAAGAAAATCCATTAAGGTGATATTGGTGGCTTGCCTAAGCTTCCCTCGGGGTCTCATCACGTGTTCTTATAAAACTTTTGCACCAAGTGAGAACCGAAGAGGTAACATTTTGGCACCTCGTTTCCAGGGACAAACTCCATCACCCCATGTCTAGAATACATTGGATTCAATTTGATGCACATTGAGTTAATTTACAATCAACATTCAATCTCATCTAGAAAATCCATAAGGTGAATCCATGCCCAAGAGGTATTCCACAAGAACATCCTCTCAACGCTTAGTTCATTTGATCCCAGAACCAAAAAAATACTATCATAGACATACCAATAGGATCCATAATTCAAACAACTTAGACTCCCATATCGTAGAAGATATTAGGTGTTTGTTTGAGTATAATATTTTGAATCCCACCCAAGTCATAATGGTTGATTGGAATGATGAGATTTATGGTCCATTTTACTTCACCAATATTCAAGGGCAACCCCATGATGTGCCTGAGAAATCCATTGACAAGTTACCTACATTCCAAGGAAGCAATGTTGTATCTACCATAGATCATTGGAAGGCATTCAAAAATATGACCACGACACATGGGAGGAACACACATATTCCACATAAAATTACTTACGCTCTCCTTGGAGAATGATGCCTTAGATTGGTTCAAAATATTACCCCATAATAGTAAAAGAAACATGGATGAATTGCAAAACGTATTCATGGAGAAATGGGGAGAAAAAAAGACAATAGATATTGGTTGGTTGTCATTAATACTACTAAGAGGAATGAGAATGAGACAATGGAGGAGTTCAACAAAAATTTCAACCAAATTCTTCAAAAATTCCATGCTAATATTAAACCCCCAGAGCTAGCTATCCTCATATTTGATGCATTTGAGGGTGAGTTAGACTTCCATTTGAGACAAAAATACCCCCAAAACATTGGAGCTACTCAAAGATCCTCTGTTAATATTGAGAAGAACATGACTACAACTACTAAGGTAAACCAACCAATTTCCTCTAGAGTTCACACATCCAATAATGGCCTAGGAAAGGGGCAATAAATATTGTTGTCCTAGCCCTCAACCCATGATAACCTTAAATAAAGCCATAAAGTGCATGGAAGCAAACTTTACACAATAGAACAAAATGATAGAAAATAGGCTTATCCAATTAGAAAGGTAAACACAACCAAACGTGTATTCACATAGGGGGAATGGTGGTTGGGATAGACCAAGACCTCTAAATCCAAATTTCAACCAAAATCAAAGAGTTCCAATCCCTCTGAAGAACAACAATGTAGTGAATCATGAGGAATTACCTTGGTGAAACCCATGTGAGGAACCTCATCACCAAGACACTTGTCTTATTGTTGTTGATATTATGGTAGCTTCTGGAGGTATCAACCTCCATTGTGACCCTTTGATGAGATTAGAATATTTTGGAAGCAAGAAAAGAAGTGAATGTAACCCTAGAAGAGATTTCGACTGAGAGAGATAATTAAAATGAATTACTTAGTACCCAGAATGAGAAGTTGGCCCAGGTAGCCTGCCAGAGCTAGTATAAATATAGTGCGCCAGTTCTCATTTTACACACAAATATCAGAATTACAGAGAGACACTTGTGCGCACTGCAGTTTGGCAGTCTTGTGCGCAAGTTCTGGAGAAGGTGCTGCCGCCAGTTCTTAAGCCTATTACTTCTACCTTTTGGGTTGGACTCTCTAATTATCTTTGGTTACTTCTTTCTTGGTGCATTAGCCTTACTTGGCTATTCGATTTCTACCAGGATTCTTCTCTATGTCAAGGTCAAGGTGCTCGGAGGGTGGCTTCGACTTATGGTTGGGTGAAAATAGTGATATTGTCTATGGTAAAACGAGCACATTCTAATAGGTTATGGGCCCACACCTCCTTCATTCATTCTAACCACTGGAAGGAAGCATATCCATTAGGATAGTAAGCTCACTGAAGAATTGTCGCTAGGGTTTACTAGCAGGAGAAACTTCCAAGACACTGTCGCTAGGGTTACTAGCAGGAGCAGTTGCAGAAACCCTAAAACCCTGATCCATCACCTTGTGATGGAACATCTCGTTCAAGAAGAAGGTATTCAAGTGTGACTTAGTCTAGCTCACCTCTTGGCACTCTCAGAAGGAAGAAACGTCAAAGTTGAAGTTTTGAATCAAGACATGACCAGTCACCAGTCAACCAAAGTCATGAGTGAAAAGACTAGTCATCTACACTATTCAACACTCACATGAACGATTAAAGATGGCATGTGAATAATTGATAGTGGAGCTTCTAGGCATATGACGGGAGATCAAGCTAGACTCTAAAATCTAAATGAGAAGAAGACATCATACATGGTAGAGCTTGGAGACAAAATATCTTACCCAGTCGAAGGATTTGGACAAGCCTCTGTCAAGTTGAAAATAGGTAACAATGTTCATTTGAGCAATGTCTTATATGTACCTGGTTTAGAAAAGAATCTTGTATCCATATATTTCCTAGAAGACAAAGGAAACATAATAGCTTTCATAGATGGAAAAGTGTTATCTTGGCATAAAGACTCCAGCATAGAGAATGCTAGGGTTATTGGAACCCATGAAGGAAATCTATATAGACTACTAGAACAAAATGAAGAAGCTCTTGTACATGATGAAGTCAATCCTAATGAACTTTGGCACAGAAGGAATGCTCATATTAACTATCAAGAATTACGTTTTATCAAAAATATGGTTGAAGGAATACCAGAATTGCAGTCTACACATGAAGGAATTTGCAAAGGATGTGCTCTTGGAAAGAATATCAAGAAACCATTTCCAAGCAGCAACAACATATCTAAGGAGATTCTAGATCTAATACACTCATATGTTTGTGGTCCTATTCCAGTCAAATCTCTAAGAGGTTTTCTTTACTACATAATGTTCATAGATGATTAATCAAGAAAGACTTGGTTATATCTCATGAAGACAAAGGATGAAGTATTCAACAAGTTTCAAGAATTCAAAGCAGAAATAGAGAACCTCACAAACAAGAAAATCAAGAACTTGAGAATAGATAATGGAGGAGAATACACATCAAAGGAATTTGTTGCCTTTTGAAAATCAGAAGGGACTAGGAGGGAGATGATTGTTCCTCATAATCCTCAACAAAATGGTGTAGCAGAAAGAAAGAACAAATCTATTGAAGAAAACATGAAGGCACTACTAAACTATTAAGGTTTATCTATGTTCTTATGGGGAGAACAATCCATGCTATATGTTCAAAACAGAAGTCCTCATCACATATTGAAGGATATGACTCCATAAGAAGCCTTCTTAGGCAAGAAACCTAATGTGGAAAACCTAAGAATCTATGGATGTCCTATTTACTCTCACATTCCCAAGGACAAAAGGAATAAATTAGAACCCTCGGGAAAGAAGGGCATATTCGTGGGATATAGTGAATCATACAAGGCTTATAGAATCTATATCCCAAGACAACATAAGATTGAAGTCAAAAGAAATGTGACCTTCAATGAAAACATGGCTTTCAAGAAATCAATAGAAGAAACTATAGAAGAAGAAGAGTATGAAGACCCTATTGAAGAAGGCACATGTCTTCCAGAAAACCAAAATGAAGAAAAGGAACAACTTGATCATCCGATGCAACAATGTGAGAGCATTGATTCAGACACTGTGCCTAAGACCAAGAAATGACCAGCTTGGCTTGAAGAAACCCTACAAGAAGCAGAAAGACTCAAGGCCCCAAGTGGGACCTTCAGAAAAAGTAAGAAGCCCAAAAGATTCTCTAGCTATGAAGCATGTATGACGAAGCTTATAGATGAAGAACCTACCACATTTGAAGAGGCAATTCAGAAGAAACAATGGAAATAAGCCATGGTTGAAGAACACCAGTCCATCATGAAAAATGATGTATGGGAAATTGTGCCTAGACCTAAAGAAAAATCAGTAGTAACTTCAAAATGTGTATATAAGATCAAACATGCAACATGCAAAAGCGTGGATAAATATAAGGCAAGGTTTGTAGCTAAAGGGTTCTCCTAGAAGGAGGGAGAAGACTATGACAAAACATTTGCTTCGGTTGCCAGATATACTTCCATTAGAGATATCATGTCTCTTGTCGCTTCCATTGGATGGAGTTACATTAGATGGATGTAAAGACAACTTTCCTCAATGGAGAAATCGAAGAAGAAGTATATATTGAACAACCTCAAAGGTTTGAAGTACATTCTAGAGACACTCATGTTTGAAGACTAAAGAAATCTTTATATGGACTCAAGAAAGCTCCAAGAGCTTGGTATGACAGAATAGACAACTATTTAATGAGACTTGGTTTCTACAAAAGTAATGCAGATCCAAATATTTACTACAAAGTAGTGAACAATGCACCTATGATTCTACTACTATATGTCGACGATCTATTCCTAACAGGTGAAGAGTCTCTCATCATCCAGTGCAAAAAGGAACTAGCTTTTGAGTTTGATATGAAAGATCTTGGTCTCATGCATTATTACTTGGGACTAGAAGTATGGYAGAAGCGTGGTGAAGTATTCCTTGGACAAGGAAAGTATGCAATAAAGATTCTTCAGAAGTTTGGAATGATGGATTGCAAATCCATGGACACTCCTATGACCACAGATATAAGAAAAGTAAGATATTCAGATTTTGATCCAATAGATCCATCACTATATCGACAATTGATTGGGTCATTGATGTATTTGGTAAATACTTGACCATACATTTGTTTTGTTGTAAACACACTAATCCAGTTCCAGGTGGAACCCAAACATGAGCATTGGACAGCTGCAAAGCATGTTTTAAGGTATATCCATGGGACACTAAACTATGGTTTAAGATATACAACATCCAATGATATACAACTTCATGGATTCACAGATTCAGATTGGGCAGGAAGTGCAGAAGACATAAAGAGTACTTCAGGGATGTGTTTAATCTTGGGCTCCACTATGATATCTTGGGGTAGCATGAAACAGAAGTCTGTCACACTCAACACAACTGAATCATAATATATCGCAGCATGTGAGGCATGTACAAAAGCAATATGGCTGAGAAAGTTGATTTCTGATTTATTTGATCAGGTTCCAGATTCGACCATAATACACTGTGACAATTAGAGTTGTATAAGGCCATCAGAACACCCAATGTTTCATGAATGATTGAAACACATTGAGATCAAATACTACTTTATTCGAGATAAAGTCAAGGAAGGAGAAGTAAAGCTCCAGTACATCCCCACAGATGAGTAGACAATAGATATTCTGACAAAGCCTCTGTCCAAAATAAAGTTTACATATTTCCGATACAAATTGGGGATCGTGGAAATAACTCCTTTAGCTGAAAAGGAAGAAATGACTCTCTAGGTTGGGAGGGAGCACTAACATATTATTGAATTGAGGATAGTCATTTTCAAGTTTGAAAAATGGTCCAGCTTGGGCAGTTCCTTTCCAGTTCGGAAAGTGGTTTGAGATTTCTGACGGATAGACATTTTCCAATTTGGAAAATGGTCCAGATCAAACGATCATTTCGTAATGAAAATGGTTCGATGGATTGATGATGTACCATAGACAACAATTTCCCATTGTGGTTAACATGGGGAATAGTCTAGGACAGACTCTCTTCTTGACGGTCACTCTTAGTAGTGGTCAAGAAGACTGGTCCACTTTGTCAGACAATCATTCTTTTGAAGCTCACAGTTGTGAGCAGTTTCGAAGAATAGTCTTTTTTGGAGGTTGGTGCAGGAAAATCATTTCCTTAGGAAATGGTCTGAACAATCATTCCCTAGGGAAGATTCATTCTCTCTAGGTTGCACTTTGTTTAGTGTCAGAGGAATGGCCCAGATAGGTGAATGGTTCAGGTTCAACAATCAAGGACATGCTTTCCCTAGGGAAGACTCATTCTCTCCAGGTTGCACTTTGTTTAGTGCTCGAGGATTGGCCCATGATAGGTAATGGTCCAGGCTCATAAATCAGGACAATTATTCTTCCTTGCTTGAGAAGAATAGTCCAGATATCCCATCATTGATGTTCTACTCTGAGGGCAGATGCTCTTCCAAGATCTCATAGATGTGAGTGGAAGAATGGCCTAGATGACTCAATTTATATCATAACATTGTTTCTGTGCAGGTTGATATCAGTTGATATGTTGGAGACTGCATGTCTCCAAACAGTAGAGATATGCTACTATGGTGGATATGGTCCATTGTTTGTACTATGCATCATGGATTGAGTAGTTGTGTACTACTATTGGTAAACATAGTTGTGTTATGTCAATTGACATTGTGCCAATTGTCATGGAGATTATCCAATTAGATAATAATGATGGTGCTCGTGATGCTACTAGTTGAATGGTCTGTTTGTGCTCAAGACCATTATCAGTTATACCTCCCTAGCTAGGAGGGAGTGTTGATATTGTGGTAGCCTCAGGAGGTATCAACCTCCATTGTGACCCTTTGATGAGATTAGAATATTCCGGAAGAAAGAAAAGAAATGAATGTAACTCTAGAAGAGATGTCGACTGAGAGAGATAATTAAAATGAATTAATTAGTACCCAGAATGAGAAGTCGACCCAAGTAGCCTTCCAGAGCCAATATAAATAGAGGGCGTCAGTTCTCATTTTACACACAGCTCTCAGAATTACAGAGAGACACTTGTGCACACTACAGTCTGGTAGTCTTGTGCGCAAGTTCTGGAGACGGTGTTTCCACCATTATGAAGCCTATTGCTTCTATCTTTTGGGTTGGACTCTCTGATCAACTTTGGTTACTTCTTGCTTGGTGCATTAGCCTTGCTTGGCTATTGGATTGCTACCAGGATTATTCTCTCTTTCAAGGTCAAGATGCTGAGAGGGTGGCTTCGGCCTATGGTTGGGTGACAATAGTGATATTGTCTATGGTAAAATGAGCACATTCTAACAATTGCATGGGATGTTATTAGACACGCAAGTGAATTACAGATAGAAGAATTAAGTGGGATTGATGCAAACAACTATGTGGGTGAATTGATAGACATTGTGAATAATGTGACAACCAGAATGTACAATGTGTTCAATGAACAAATGACACAGATCAAGGAAAGAAGTGTTGATGCATATGTTATTTCTAGAACCCTTGCCCCAAATCATTCCCAAGAATAAATAAAGAGAAAAATTAAATAAAAGGGATGGATCACCTACCAAAGAAGAACTAAATCCATTCAAAAAGAAACTAGTATATCACAACAACAATCTCAAGTTGCTCCTAAGGATAATGTTTCAAAACAACCAGTTGGAAACACTTGTGAGTGTTCAACATCAAGCATTGTGGGAAGTACATTTAATGATGTGAATATCAAGATGATATCATGCTTAATGAAGGATCATGTGTCAATCCCATTAGTTGAAGTTTTTAAAATCCCATCACAAAGGGGAAAAGCCAATAAATTTTTAGGATTGCTTGAAGTTAATGAAGCCCCTCCTGAGGACCTTCATAACGATGACCAGTGCTAAAGTTTCTCAATTTTTAAATGTGTGTTTAATGGAGATTGAATTTTTTTGGACATAATGTTTAATTAAAGATTAGTGTTATTAGACCTTGTCAAAGGTCAAGACTCTAGCAATCTATATACAGTTTACCATCAATTAGCTAATGTTTGACTAAAAATATTTTCCAATTTTTTTATGTTGTACATAGGACACAAAAATTAATTATTTTTTTAATATTTAAATTTGTTTTTATAAAGAATACTATTCGTTAACAAAATTAGACTCTTATTGCCACATAATTCTCACATAATCTAATTTTTCCTAAGTTTTATTATAAGTCATTGAATTAGCTTTATCTAAAGTCTCAAGTATTGAAATATAATAAAGATAACCTATACTTTATGCACCTTATCCAGAGTCTTTCAATATACTAAAGATAACCTATACTTTATGCACCTACCTTTATCTTGAAAGTATTTAAATATACTAAATCATTGCAAATGATCATTTTGTTAGAGGTTGCAGTGGCTGCAGTTGAGCACCATCAAAACAAATCTAATGTTGCAGTGGCTTCAATGGAGCACCATCAAAACAAGTCTATCTAGAGTGTCATATGAAAACAAGTTAGTGAAGCTCATAATGCATTTATTTATTGCTATAATTGAATATTTATTGTTATCATTAAATTTATGCTTATTCGGTTGACAAACAATTATGAAAGGTAATTCAGACAATCTCGAAAGGGTAAGTCACTAAGTCGGACAATCTTTGTATGTGGTGAATTTGGGCAGTATTGGGAACCCACCACCACCACCATCACCAGTTCTTTAACATTGTAACTTTCATATTTCTCCTTATATATTCCCAATGCAATTGAGTTCCAGGACCATCATATAAACAACAAAGTACACACTGATTCATCGCTAAATTTGTTGTTAGTTCGGTCATCACTGCTTCACTGATTCAGGAATCATTGCTTCACTAGTTCCTTGGTTGCCTTTGTTTTTGCAAGGTTGAAATCCCAGTAAGTTTCTACTATTTCGAAATAAGTTTTACTCCTAGTTATTGTTTAGTAAGTTTTATTCTTAATTATTGTTTAGTGTCTGTTGTTTGCAAGTAAATTTCATTTAAGTTTCATTTAGTTTCCTGAATGCTTTGAGAAACCGCTTGTAAAAATAGTGCATTTACTGATTTACTTTCTATTTCTTTGGTATTTGCTTCCTATTTACTATTTATTGGTTAGTATTTACTTTATATTTTTTTCTATTTAGTAAAAAATAAATATTTTAAAATCAATTTAAGTAGCATCACCTTTGTGGCAACCACTATGCCCTAAGGTTGAACTCAACTGCATTGCAAGTGGCAAGGAACAGAAGATGAGTTGCAGATCTTGAAATCTTTGTCGAAGTGACTTTTAATGCCCCTGTTAAAGAAAGGGAAGACATGAAAGACCAAAAGTGACAAGTTAGAAATATGTGCATAACAAATCTGTGTTCTCCCTGCGATAATTTGTTTGTAAATGATGCATGTTCTTCCAATAATTTGTTAATAAATTTAGTATGCATACATTTAACTATCACATGAAAAGACTACTTATTGGTTAATTTTGGTTTAAATATGTTATTAATGGCACTTTGTATCCCAATTCTGACAGAGTGCTAATTCTCTACTGTCTAATTGGAGAAACTATGCTCAGCTTTGTTTTTCAGACTCTAGCCATGTCAACCATGACTAAAAACTTGTAACATCATTTTCCAACTATAGAAAAAGATATATCTCAATATAATATTAAGCTTGAGCATATGAGAGATCATATCAAGCAACCACAAAAATGACTAAATCATACTTCGAAGCAGTTTGTTTCATTCATTTTAAAAAGTTTTCCTATTTGACAAACTAATCAGAGACAATGCCAGAAGTAAGCTCCATAATATTTGTTCTATGAAAAAAACCACAAGTCAGGGAAGCATACTACAATGTTTATCCACCCGACTTATGAATATACTATTAGAAAACCAAAACGTACATAATTTTTTTATGTTTCTAATCTTAACTTAAAATCCTGCAGAATAAAGTAGCATTCCCAGATGAGTTGTGGGTTTGTTGGTTTTTCTATTCTGTTGAGGACATGGTTCTTATTGAATTTTTTTGACAATAACTCCCCTCTATGAGTTAACATTGGCTCAATACATTTACTATGAATGATTAAAATCTTTCTAGCCTAGAGAAAACATGCAATCTTCACTTTCTTGAGACATTCTCACGTTTATAGATTATGTTATGGCTTTAGGGCCTCATGCCTCTGCAAAGAAATAAATGTCTATAGACACACTTACTTTACCAGACTACTAGATATGAATTCCATTATCTGTGCGGAATTTTGATTTGGCTGGAAAACTTCTTATAATTATACTACACGATGATGACTAGTTACAAATACAGGCAATGCAATTATAGGACACCTCAGAAGCAGATGACAGGTCATGATTAAAGGGAAAGGTTGTCATGCAAAATATCCTAAAAGATCTGTTATGAGGATCCAAAATCTTCTGAAAAAAGGTTTTTATACCACATACTAGTCCGTTGATATTAGCCCCAAATCAAAAAGCATGATCATATTTTACCAAGAAGATAAGAGTTCGAGTCTTGTGATAAAGTTGAAATATCCTGAGCATATCAGCTAATAACGGAACCAGAGCTAATTTTGGGTTCTACTGTTCATATAGCTCATCTAGCCACCTTAATAAAAGATTGATATATAAGAAAGATGTGTTAGATGTCATGCACGTGTTCTATTGGCATGGAAAGGTAGGGGACAAATGATTTTGAAGTTATGACGGCTTAGCATAACAAGTGCATCTCATTTACAAGTTCCATTATCATTAGTTCCAACATTTATTGACTTAAGGTCTTGGCGATGTAAGCTTATATTTCTAATATAATGGGTAATTTTCTTCTGGAAAAAGTGCATCCCATTTACTAACACAATTTTCATATTTTTTTAATTAAAAACAACGTATTCAGAGAGAAAAGGTTGTCATAAGTTTCTTGATACAATTCTCTGAATAAAAAGATGCATTCATTAATTGGTCCAGAAAACAGTTACCTAATATCAAACCCTCCCCCAACATTGCAGTTCACTGTTCACCTCAGGAGACCGGAACCAAAATCCTAGTTGTGCAAAGCACATGAGAATCTCATGTAGATAGCGTGACCTCCAATGCTATACTTTGAAGATCCCCAACATCCGACTAAAAAAAAAACCCTAGAATTTGACCTTTCTCTACAAAAAGAACAAGTTGATAAAACTTGAATCATGACTACCACTTGGAAAGTCTTAAACTAAGGAAACCGAGTCTGATAAACTCAGTTACTACCATAATTAAAAAATA
>JZKD02S0189164.1:383976-450374 GCA_000966675.3 Picea glauca | reverse complement strand
TATATATGCACATTTTACTTGAAGAAAAAAAAGAAAATTTTGGGTCGAAGCGCTTGAGGATATGTACGACCGCTTGGATTTAAGATAAAAAGGCCACTGTGAATAAATGGATGAAGAATTATTATGCATACCTTTCGTTCCTTTTTTCAATGGCGTGAAAGTCAAGTGGCCAAGCATAACTTCATGCATCATCCCCGACCCTTACATATTTTCATTAAATACTTAAAGCAAAACCTCATGCATCATCCCCGACCCTTACACATTTTCATTAAATACTTAACTTCCCTCCCTCATACCTCATACTTTACTAATTTTCGAGTGCAACCCATGTGGAATTTTGTTGCAAGTAAATATATTTAAAAACAATTCAACCAATGAATAGATCACACATTGCCACATGAAGTGTCAGACAGTTTACTTTACATGGAAAAATAACATATATATATACCTCATAGAATATCATCCATCTTGTAAACATACGTGTACATACACTGAGACCTATTTTATCTCTCCCTATATGTATATATGAAAAATTTGTCTCTCCCTATAAGAAAAAGATTAAAAAAGTTCTGTCTCTGCAAAATCTGTAAAAAAATGTCCTCAAGGCCACTACCAAAAATCCATTATGTTAAATTATTTCTGCATAAAGAATAAAACACTCATAAACCACAGGAAATTCAATATTTTTTTAAAGTTGGATAGAATCTATTGTTTAAAATGTTGAGGAACTGCCAATCTGGTCAGTATTTCAAGGAATTTAGGTTTTTTGAACATGACATAATAAAGTGGTGTTAATCATCATGAATATTATAAACCTTTTTTCTTCTGGCTTTGGGAATTTTTATCATTTCTGCACAATGCCATTAAAGAGTCGAAGAATTTCACTTCCCCATCCATTTGTTTCTCCTAAGGCTGGTCTCCCCAACCCTATATGAGTAGTTGGTAACACTAGTATCCATAGTGAACACCTATACCATATAATTGTTGGGTTAGGACATAGCTCCCTTTACAATATAGTGTATGCCAGGGTTATTAGCTCCCTGCATGATATTAGTCATTCATAATGGGAACCCTATGAAATTGTGGAAAAAAACTCTGCAAATATTAGCATGCCCAATTAGTGGTAGAGACTTCAAGGGAACTAGTTTGTTAAGGTTCAAGATGAAAGGCACATGGAAATTTCCTTTTTAATGGTGGTGATGTTCGATGTATGTTGTAGTGTGATGCCATTTTGAATGTGACCCACATGGTTAACCACATGTTGGGGTTTATAGCATGGTAAGAAGGTGACATCAAACATATTTAAGTATAATTTGCATCTAATTAAATTAATTGAGGTTAGTTTGTATGTAATTAATTTGTCTCTAATTAAATTAATGGTGGGCATATGGCAACTAATAGATTTAGGTGTAATTCATCTAATTAAATTGACTTTGTATCTAATTTTTAATTAATTAAATAACCACGGTGGAAACTCTGCATATATTACTCGTGTCGTATTGGATGCAACAGGCTTGGATGCTTCAAAGTTTGGCCCAAACACTTGTGTCATTGCTAGTGAGAAACTATCTAGGAAATTTTCCACTAAAATTAGGGTGATTGATCCATCTTCTTGCAATATCAAGATGGGGATTGATCAAAGCTCTGGATCCTTTGAGTCTGATCTCAGATCCCATTCCAGTGCTGGTCCTACGTGATCCCTTTCAAGGAGATTATAGTAGATGACATGGTGGGTCTCATGTGTCCAGGTGTGGAATCTCCCATTAGTTATTCACTAGGGGAGTTATCCTAACTTATTGAGAATGTCAATTCATTCCCCCAACATCGGATGAGGGTTTTAGTTCAGTGTTTCCATAAATAGTAATGTTAGAACATTATCAGGTCAATGCAATCTTGGTTCATAGTAATATCAAAAGCAAATTTTCTCTTATTATTCATTGGTGGTGGCTTTGTCTTGGGTTTGAGATTAAGATGCAATGGCTATCTCAGGTAATAATGGAAAATGTTAAAATGAAAATTGGATCCCTCCATTGTGGAACCCTCCCCACCTCCGAGCTCTTGAACCAAAAGATCGATAGGTAAGAATGGAAAATGTTAAAATGAAAATTGGATCCCTCCATTGTGGAACCCTCCCCACCTCTGAGCTCTTGAACCAAAAGATCGATGAGGCATGGACAAAATTAGAAGGGAATTTTTGGACTTGGTGCCCATTTGGGGATTTGGTTATGGATGGGATGCAATTCCCAATCTTTGCTCATTTTTTTATGTCTTGTTTGGGCAGACTTTTGATCATTTTCTTTGGTATTATAGTTCAAGGTTCTCATGAGCCTTCTTTTTGGATTATGACTGGATGATAGATATAGGATGTTAAAGGTTTTTCTATGATCTTAAAGAATATGCAATCCCTAGCTTGCCTTTTATTGTAGGCTCTATGAAGTGTTTTTGGATTATGACTAGATGATAGATATAGGATGTTAGAGGTTTTTCTATGATATTAAAGAATATGCAATCCCTATATTGCCCTTTATTGTAGGCTCTATGGAGTGGATGTAATATGTAGCTCATTTGAGTAGTTTTACTTGATTAATGAAATTACCATAATTTTTCTTCAGAAATATTTTGAAAAAAAAAGATATATACTAGGTCAAGTCAAATGGGAGTATGATATCAACCACACCAATTGAAATTCAAGTTAGTCGTTGTTATACTTAGGGCCAATTTTGACAGGACAATAAGTTTATTTCACCAACCCCCATTCATTTTTTTTTCAATGCTTCTTTTATGCAAAACTCATCCTGTAAAGTATAAGTATGACTCACTTTCTCTATTCTTTGATTGAAGAGCCTATAGAGAACCTTTAATGGACTTCATACTTAGGATAAGCTATCATAATTTACTTAGCGAGAAAATAATTTGTATCTGTTACTGAATCCTTCCTTCCAAAGCCTTTATCCTACTTTAGAAAATATGGCTGCAATAGAAAGAACTTAAAATTTAATATAAATTTGAGCCAATATGGGTCCATTGGATAAGAATAATTAAGTGAATTTCCTAGGCTGCCATACCTACTAGTGCTCCTATTCTACATCACTGTACAGATAATCGAGATGCATTATATCCTAGGTTGAGGTGGAGTAATACATCAACTCTACATGTCTGTGTGTGCGGATCTGTGTATGTAACAACAATGGATTGAATATGGACATGAACAAACACCCATGTCATTCTAAAACCAAGGTTTGTTATGCACCTCAAAGGATATATATATATAGAATAGAGTTCATATAAATGAACAAAATAATAAATATTGAAACCGAGTATATATAACCTTGTATAAGGCCCTAGGAAAGCATCAGAAAGGCTACAGTGGTTTAGGCAGTAGCTTCAAAACTTCAAATACAGTTATTGATTCATCGGTTGCATTATACCCAATCCTTATGGGTTATGCATACTAGCTTATATAGGGTGCTCTTCTCCTTGAGGGGGGTCTTAATTCTAGTGGCCTCCCTTATCGATATTGTGTTCACTCTGATTCTATGGTTTCTGGTGCATAGAGTTAGGTTGGCACCCGAGGTCTAGAATTACATCTCTGAAGGTATGGGACAAATCTGTCTCTTTTGGGTTTTTATAAGTTGTTCATTTACAACTGCAAATAATGATAATGTGTGCAAGCGATATTTTAGGTTGTTGTACCTGCCTTCCTGCATGCAAGCGATATTTTAGGTTGTTGTACCTTCCTTCCTACATGAGCTTCATTGGCTGAAAGGAATATATTATTGTTGTGCCGTGTGATTTTTAGAATAATGCAACATCCAGTATGTACAAACCATGATTTCATAATTATCTCTGTGGAAAGATGCTATGACTCTCCAACACAAAAACACCCAAATTCATTGTTTTCTCTACACTCTCAAGGCCAACACAGTTCCATGCTAATAGTCAATTTGATACTACATATTTCATTTTTCACAATAGGATGATACATTCAGTGCATACACCCTTTAACGCTTTTGCTACTTGCCTTGTCACATCCATTGCATTTGTCATCCTAGAACGACATACTGAAAACTTGTTATAGCATTGACAAATTTGGAATATAGTGCATATGTTGGGGTTTAATGATCATTCCATACTTATTTTGTGTTGCAAACTGAACATATAAATTGTGTTTCTACAACAATGATCTATTGTGTTCGATCTTTATTTAAATGAGATACTATCTATGCATATATACTTGATCTAAACATTGTGATTTTGTTATGCATGTGCATTGCATTTAAACATTGAATTCAAGTTATTGGGTTACCTGTTGGGAGGAGTTACTACAACAATGATATATTTTATTTCTATGTATACATGCTTAAATCATATATCTCTTTTAAAATATGAGATAAATTTGAAATCTAGAAACTTTTTACAACAATAGCATGCAATTGTTATGATATGCATATGCTGATTTGATGGTGTAAATCTATCCTCTGTTGTCATATAAGTTTAGTTCAGGTTTAAAGTGTTATGCATTACAATACTCCTGACCACATTTTCTGATTGATACATGCATCACTTTTATTTGGATAGGGCACATTTTGTGATTCATTGAGTTCTATTTCCCCAATCTCTCACATCCCAACATTTACCATCGCCATTTTTGTAACAAAACAATAATATGCAAAGGATTCATGGCAGATTTCTATGGGATGCTTCATGCTTCTGTCAAAATTTCCATGGATTTTTGTTATTGTTGTGTATAATATACAATGAATTTTTGTTATTCCTGTGCATTTGAAACTGCCATAAGAATTCAAAGTCGAGCAAGTGGATTTGTTGCCCTGCAACATATGCCTTCCTTACATGTGCATTTATTCCAGTTCCATCCCAACAGGGACTACGTTGCCATGCAACACTTGTTTATGTATGTCATGTAGTGCGAGATTTTCCAACATTTGTTTATTGAGTATTATATGAGCGTTTTGAAAGAAAGCATGTTGTTGTGAAGAATATTTCTTAGTTCTTATTGATCGTTCAAAATTTTTAAAAATTAGTTGTCTTATAACACTATCTAATTGTAAAGTATGTTGTTAGTTATGTGAGA
This sequence comes from Picea glauca, assembly GCA_000966675.3. Lineage (NCBI taxonomy): Eukaryota > Viridiplantae > Streptophyta > Pinopsida > Pinales > Pinaceae > Picea > Picea glauca. The sequence continues at coordinate 445,282 of JZKD02S0189164.1, read as the reverse complement.
CAAAACTCATGATTTATAAGTTACTTTCACGATGGTTTATGATAGAGAATATAAATAAATGGTTAAAGTGATGTATAATTAATTGTCAATGGAGCACTTAGTCCCTCCAATCTACATTTGGTGTTGTGTTACTTAGATGTTCCAAAAATACTTACATAATGAATGTGTTTATTAAGCATCAAATAAAAAGGGAAATAAACTAAAAGTCCATGCACAAAGAGATGATTCTCTATTCTACCTCATGCAAGAGAAAAGAAAGTAAACCATATTTTATTATCTATATGCTATAATAAAGAGTATAAATGACTTCATTGCTTAAATGGAAACAATAGGACTTACATGTTATACACCTCAAATTAGTAGATGAAGTGAAGAGGGCTCCCAACCACCTTGAAGGAGGGTCCTTTTTCCTCCTTGTATGCTCCACTCCAAGCTTGTGATGGTATAAAGGATATTCCCTAATGGTAGAAAAATCTAAGCTAAGGGTGCTTTTCTTTTTCTAGAGGAATATTTGTAGCATAACCTTGCAATGTATGGATGATATGGATGAGTTATCCCAATGGATTTATTTATAGTATAATAGGTGGATCTTTCCTATATCTAGCTTCAATGTGAATGATCCCAATGCATTTATGAAATAGTTGGATGAGGATAACTATTGAAGACTACATTAAAGGCTATTTTTTGAAATAATGGGTTGATAAGGTCCACTTTAGGCCACTATGCCATTTTTGGAAGGCACACAACACTAATGAATAAAAAATAATAAATAGTTTTCTATTTTGGGGCTAATGCATGTATTTTTAATGGATAAATGCATGTCTTGTGCACACAAAATGAGGCAAATATTGTGCGCTATCTTTTTGGTCAAACTTAGATGTTTGACTTGATAAAATGTAGAAAACTTGAGATCATTTAAGGATATAAATGATGGAAATGAGGGATGAAGGATGAAAAGTAATGTAACACTAAAAATCCTTCTAACAAAGCAGGTGAGCAAAATTGAGTTGATAATAGTTGCCCCCTGATGTGTGAGGTTAAGATCGCATCATATGGATGAAATACGTCACAAGTTTTTTTTTTATGATACCATGGAAAAAGACCACTTAAGAAAAGAGTGAGAGAAATCAAAGTGAAAGGATTCCCCTTGAAGTAGTCTCTGGAGACCCACCTACAACCAACCAACCAATGGGGTAAGGTGTTTACATAATCTTAATATCAATGAGGTAGACATTTCCATGCTCATAGAATTGTCTCAATACAATATGGGATCATGGTGTCATGGGGCGATATCTAAGTACAAACAATTACTACAATATAATACATCATAAAGTAGGGTCAAGAGGGACCCAATCCAAGTACATATATGTGGTCAATATCTAATCTCATTTGAGTATATAGGTAGACACAATATGACCCAAAAAGGTGTCAGATCACATCAAATAAATCCTTGTTGAACACTGAAGGGGCTCAAGATTTAGAAATAACTATATGGAAGAAAGCTTGTCACAAATGGCTCACAACAAATTCAATGGAGACAAATAGATCAAGAGAAATACAACTGAAGCTAGATCAATGTCACAATTGTAGCTTGGATATAATTGAAATAAATGGAACAAGAAGCTCCTGAATGGACTAAAAAATTGGTAGGAAAGATTAAATGATGTCCAGGGTCTTCAAGCAAACTAAGATATTGGAACCAACCAAAATATACGATTCTTCATAATACAATAATTAGTTGAGGTCGAGCGCTTCAGAACCAACTAAGTCAGGGGGAAATAAGGATTCACCTTGCTTAGTATAAAGTATCCCATCAATAATGTATATGGGACTAATATATATATGGCATCTAGACCAAACCCCTAGAATATAAGTGTTGAAGTCAATAGGGGAAGATTCACTAAAAAAAAGGTATGGGGGAAAATTTGTATCACATCATAAGGGTTGGTACAAGGATAATGAATAAGAGTGACTGGGACTAAGAAAAGAATAGGAAAGAAAGGAAACTAATTAATGGAATCAATACTTCCTTTGTTTAGAGCATGATGGCAAGGTTGGTTGGGAAGCATGAGAATAAGTACAAGAATAGTAGGCTGCAACAGGGAAAACAACCAATGAAGACAATATTGGTTGATGGAAAGATGTGATAACTAGGGTCATGAAACTATAATGAGAAAGACTCAATGGGATCAACAACTAAGAAAATATCATGTGGACACTAAAACAAAGGGATTCTAGGGGTGACTCATTGCACAGTTCTTTGAACAAAGGCAACTAGGGGTGTTTACAAAAGAGATCATATACATTTGGAAGTGTGATAATGAGCACTTTTATGGGTTACCAAAGAATAAATGAATTGGTAGGATGGTACATGCAAGGAGATAAGAGTCCCAAAGAAAACCATGTGGATCAATTTGGAGAGCATGATGAAAAATGGAATCAACTTGTGGGTATTGATTGTAATATTTTTGAGGGTAAATGAATGGCATAAAAAATCACAAAGGATATTCATAGTATGGATGAGGGGGAGGGAAAATCACATATAGTGAAGTGTAGAAAATATTTCCAATAACACTGAATCACTTGGGAGTTTGAGGAAACAAGCCAATGATCATGGTGAGATTGAGCATGAGGATAAATTTTGAGGCAAGGACTATACATACTCCCGGTCCTAAAGGGGGAAAATGGCATAGGTTCCATACTAGTAAGAGTAATTAATCGATATAAACTCATGTAGGTAGAGTACTACCATCAGGAAAGGGTGAATGCAAATGTGGATGGGCTAATCCACTTGCCAAGATGGGGTGGAACCTATCAAAATTCAAAAGGTGGTGTTGAGGGGGTTGGATTCCTTTTTCTCAATGAGATGAATTAAACCCAAGGATGAAGCCCAATTATACTCCTCCTTGTTTGGTGTGGAATAATCCTCTGGGTTAATGGCTTGACAATTGTTCAATGGGATTTAAGAGTGGTTTATATATTCACTTGTTTTGTTTTGTTTTTATTGTTTTTGTGTTATCTTTTCTTACTACATAAAGGGAAATATCTAGTATGATTGAGGGAATTTTCCCTAAGTGTAACCTTTAGGGATATAAAACAAATCAAATATGTTGGAATTTCTCAAGAAATAATTATAGTAACAAACCATTATTAAAAGTGGAAACATGCAAAAAAAGAGTGAAATGATTTATTTCTCTTAAAGGTAACTTTTAAAGAAACAAGGACATAGAATAATCAAGAAACTAATTTAGATGATTTTAAAAAATAATTCCATGAAAGATTTAGTTACATTTTTATACTTACAAACATATAATTATTCATCCTTTACTCTATCAATAACCATAAAAAACAATTCTATAATTGCTGAAACTTTGAATAAGAGTTGAATAATTTATTGTAAATGAAATTAAAGAATATATGTACTGATACCTAACAGTTTACACAATTAAGCAATATAACTTTATCAAATTGAAACTCTTGCTAGATATCTCAAACATAATGATTGAGTTTAGAATAATCCCTGATCCAATCATTACACACAATGGTTCTATAGAAATTTTTCGGCCCCTTAGGAACTTCTCTATTATTCTTGAAATAGTTTTCGATTACAATGGTCATAATTTATTGTTTGCCAAAGGTCCCAACTACAATGTCGACCCATTTATTTATACATGATGGAAATGCTAAAAATAGTAAACTTGAAATTAGAAAATATCTAAAATTAAAATAGAGTCAAGATGACTTGGTTGATCAAGGAGATCTGGGGCTTGCATGCTTGTCTAAATATTCTGACCACTGAGAGAAAAGTTTAGCACATCTGTCATTGTATGAAAACTTGTGTTGGTCCATTGAAATGTTCAATGCATGATTACTATTCCTGAATCAACTAATGCACTTCTCCATTCTCTTTGTTAACTAGTCCAATCAATTGTTTGTGTTGATCCACTCCATTGTCTTGATCCACTCGACTGCATGCTTCTATATGTTCCCCCTCTCAAACACCAATATCTACTACACCTTTTTCTTATACTCATCAACACTTATTTGCAACCCTAGTGACACCTCCTCTATCGGTCAAAACTCTGATGGGGATCCAAAATTTGGTAATCAGAGGTCAGCTATCATTTGATTGATTTTCTCCTAGGCTCGATTGTAGGTATCCCATTCTTCTTCAACTCTTTCCTTTGGCTCATCAACAATTATTTCCCAGAACTGTATTGCAGAATTCATCTTAGAGAGATTTTCGTTGGATAGGATCTCTATGTGATGGTCTTCAGTGCCTTTCTCCTTTTGTACTTCTCTAATAAATTCTACTCTATCTAGTGCTCTTTCACTCTTTGACTTACCCCATCTGAGTATTTCTTTATGTGTAATCCATATCAGTAAGGATTCTTTCTAAATCCTAATTTCTTTTCTCACAAGATCATCCTAGAATTTTTCAGGTGGTTGTCATGCTCCTCCATGAGGTATTTCCTTAGCTTGACAGCTCCTCTAGCCTCTTGATAATAGTGAACCTGGCTCCTAAGGGAAGCTAAATATTTATCAAATTAGGCATAGGAGATGGAAATACCTATTGAAAATAATTCACTCATTCTGGCTTTCTTGGTGTCCATTCTCCATTCTCTTTGTTAACTAATCCAATTAATCGTTTGTCTTGATCCGATCCATTGTCTTGATCCACTCGACTGCATGCTTTTGTATGTGCCCCCGTTCAACCACCAATATATACTACACCTCTTTCTTATACTCATCAACACTTCTTTGCAACCCTGCTGACACCTCCTCTATCGATCAAAACTCTGACGAGGACCCAAAATTTGGTAATCAGAGGTCAACCATCATTTGATTGATTTTCTCCTAGGCTATGTTATCGCACAGTTTGTAGTTAGGATAAAGGATAGATGAAAATAAGTCAAACTGGCGTAACTAAACCAATCCCACCCACTGTCACCTCGATAGGAAGGTTCTTTCTGTTTAGGGGGGTAAGGCCCAGGGGAGACGTCTCCGGTGACCTGGGGTTTTGAGAAGGCAAAGGATTGAAGGATAAAAGATAAATTCCCCCTCACAAGTCACCACCGAGCAGATAGTCCAACTAACCAACCAATAAAGAGAAGTATAACAAAAAAAAAGAGAGATGTACCTGCCCGAGACAAAGCAACAAGATATATATAAGCAAGCTTACTCGCTTGGTTAGTACTTCATATAATCAGTTACTATTTGATATATAAGCAATTGAACAATAAATATTGACGAAGTCAATGTTTATATAATAGCAATGATTACAATGTCACTTCTTCAATAAATGCTAAAGAAACGTGGCATTCAATGTAACAATTTAACACTTCATTAGGTAATGCCTTAAACAACCATTCAATTGCTCACAAGTAAATCGACAGATGCACAATGATGTTTATAGAAAAATATGATGAAAGCAATTATTTAATGGGGTTATTATTTAAGCTAGGGTTAGAAATATTAGTAAATTGCTTTAAGTGTTTTATTGAAGTTGTGATTGAGTTACTCAATACAAAGGAGGTCTTTAGATCAGTGCCTTAGGGTTAATGGAGTCAAAAATAGAGAACACAAAAGTTGAAGGATCAAGTGAAATTAATAGGACTAAGGACAAGAGGGTTAGAACTTAAGGTGTTTCTAAGGCAAGGACTCAAGGATAAAAGCCTAGGGGAGAGATGATCACTTTGGTGTAGGGGAACTAGGCCTCAATTCTCTCTCCTCCTTCCTTAGCTTTAATGTCAGATAGGCTAGCTCAAAATATTGCATAAGACCAAGACAAGAGGCTTTTCAGGTAACGTGTTGCTATAGCAAGGCTTTACCAGCCAAACCCTAGGGAAAATCAGCTCAACAAGGTGAAGGAGAACTAGGCCTTGATGTGTTTTCTCCTTCTTAGCTCAATAAGAAAAATGAATAGCATGCAAGAGGAAGAAAAGAGTGTTACTAAGGTAAGGCTCTTTCTCTCTTCAATAAATGGCTCAAAATCTTGATCGGGACATGAGACAAGGACCTACAATGTGTTCTTGCCACCTAGGGTTTATTTAGCAAATCATAACAATAGATGCAAGAAATAAAAATACAATGATTCAATTAGAAATTTTTGCAGAAATTTACTCACATTTAACCAAGAAATCAAGTAGCAAACCCTAGTTGTAACACCTTCCACCAAGATAAATGCCAAAAATGCCAATAAAAGACTTCCTTCAACAAGTGTGCCTCACAATTTCAGCCAAGAAATCCAAGTGTAGTGCAAATTTCAGACCTCACTAATGGGTGAGTGAAAGATCCTGAAAAAATGAAGGTAAAAACCATCAATTTATATAGTACCATGACCTAATTTCATTTTTAGGTCATAAAAAGGCCGACAAGGCCAAAATACTAAAAATCATATTGTTTTACATTAAATGCTTAAAATTAAAACCCTAATAAAGCTAAAGAGAGACGTCATTCCCCTTTTAGGGTGACGTTATCCCCTTCTAGGGAAAATGAAACATCCTGGAGCAAAACATTAGCCCTCCTTGGGCTTCTCCAACCTGCCACATGTGCCAAAACTACCCCAGTTTTCCCCCAAAGCACACATGATGCTAGGTGATGTCATGGTCCTGAAGGGTGATTCCCTAGGCCTTCCAAGGCTAATGTTCTACTGAAAAGGGCACAATCCCCCTAAGTCAAGCTCTGTCGGGGTGCCTCTGCAAGATGTCCTCCTTGTCTCCTGTGCAAACCCCTCTATCTGGTCTCTGCCCCCTGTTGGGGTCTCAATGTCCATTTGGTGGGCTCTTCATCCCCATGGGGGTAAAAACTAATCATCTCCCCATGTGTACTGGTCCAACATGGTACCTATCCATTGGGCATGATCCTGCACATCAACCGCTACTCCCTCCATGAGCTCATAAGTCACAGGGATCATAGCAATGTCAATCACATCTCATCATCAATATTATTAAACATGTGCATAAAACCCCTATTACCCCAATTAAAATCTCAAAGACATTATACAAACCTACAATACAAGTTTGGAGAAAGTGACAGGGAATCCTATTGGGCTAGTGTCCACTGGAAGGGGAAAGTTTCCAGAAGAGACTTCATCCGAGCCATGTAAGTGGATGATGTGGATAAGGGATGTCCAAGCAAGTGGGTGCAGTGAGAGTAGAGGATGCAAAGTTTTACTTGTGGGTGCCTTTGTAGAAGGCAAGTTGCACTTGTCTTGGATGTAATTTTTTCCAAGCTGATTCATCCCTTTTATTCTTTATTCTTTATTCGTTATTGATTTTCTTCAAGAATCTAATCAAGGGACACTACCCTACCGTGGTGACCAGTGGTGACAGCGTTACCCACAAGTAATTTCACAGAAATGAGAAGGTTGGCTCGTGATGAGACCCCCTTTCTCTTGGCCATGCAACCAAGAGTCACTACCCTGGCGTGGTAACCAGCTGGTGGTAATTTCATACTACTAGGTACCCATGGAATTTATAGGTTGGCTCGTGATGAGACCCCCTATCCTTTGACTAGGTCTTGTTTTATTATTTTTACGGGTCCCTCTTGTTTCTTGTTGAGAAGCATTTTATTGCTTTCTCGGGGGTCCCTGAGTGAAGCATATCGAGGTTTTATTCTTAGGATTTTATCCTTTTCCAACTTGATTTTACCTTCTGCACCTTTAGCCCCTTCTTCCCATGAGGTAATTTGAAATCCTCAAATGATAGGTCAACCCACTGCCCAGACAGGTGTAATGGGATAGATGAGTAGGAAGCAATATGAAAAGGTGGTGCTATGATGGGAGTGAACGATGGCTTTTCAGAAATCCCCCCAATGGAAAACCAAAACCTACAGACACATGCTTACTAGGGCATCCTATCATTCCCCCTGGACATGGTCAAGTGGGAAAGTATAAGATCCAAGCATTTGTTATAAACAAAAGGAATTAAATGCACATATTCAAAGGTTTTGAAGATCAGAGTGACACATACCATGATACCCGGACTCATTACCTCATGGAGCAAGAACCATCTCTGACACAAGACCAAGATGATGGTGATGGATAATGTTGCTCCTGAAAAAGTAGAGGCACTGAAAGGGATAAAATATGGGCTCTCCAGGGCCATGCTAAAGTCGATCTGGCTCTCGGTACTCCATGTCTCGGACCTATGGGCCTCAAGACATGATATCCTAGTTATCCCTAAAAGTGGGGGATAACATATGGCTCCAACTCGAAGACATGTTCTCACCATAGAGTGCATGAGAACCTCAACATCTCCAGCATAACCTGTTTTCCTACTTGATCTCGGTAGAAATTATTAGTAACCAATTGGGGCGGTGATACCACCCCAACATATATGTGTATAGGACTGAAATAAAGCAATCATAAATGTGAATTTAAAGCAAAACACTTACCTATTGGATGGATGTTGGGTGTAGTTAAAAAACCAGTGAAGCCAATCCAACAACGTCCCATGATACCTACCTTTGTGCTTCATCATAAACCAAAATAGTGATAAGTCAAGCAAAAAAATGACATGGGTTAGAATATATATCACATCATCAGAAATCACAAAGTCTAACTCATGGAGGTGGGTGGGAGCGATAAAATCATGCCACGCCAATCTCTGATGAAATTTCCCAATCCACTTCAGGAAGGGGTCATGAAAATTCCAAGGTTCAGAACACCGACTCAACAAGTTTGCAAACTGGCTACCTAAGACATCCTCGCACTCTGAAGGGATCGACAAGGACCTAGTAGATTACTGACAAACTCTTAAGGGAAAGTTGAAACACTGAGATGATAGACTTAAACTTGTAGCATTCAACCAACCCTTGGACTCCTGGGTTTTCCCTGGAGGAAACTCAATATCAAAAACATATTCCCTAACTACACCTCTAGAGACATAACAAATCAAAGTAATCAGAAGTGGTTGGGGAAAGTTGTGACAAGGATTCTTCTTTAAGCAAATAAGGTCCTTACTCCTATGAATATATGAGCACAACAATGGTTGATCATAATTTTCATGGAAAGATTCCAAGTTCTCAAAGGAGTACTCATCAAAACCCTCAAGGTAAGACTAAAAATCATCAGGAAGACAGGGTACTAGGTCATCCCTAGGTTTTTTAAAAGTATGGATAAAAAACTCATCTCCTTGTTCCCACTGGTCAAGAGTAATATGTTGTGATAATTGTAAAGGAAACAATTGGAAATGACTCTCAATGTCATATATGGGATCCACATCATAACCAACTATATCCCACCTACGACTGCCAACATGTATGAACTCATCAATGTTATCACTCTATCACTATCTGTATCATAACATGTCATACTTGAAACATTCAAAAACTCATTTATCTCCTCCTCATTTCCCTCATCATAAAGTAGAGCATCATCAAAACTTTGGGGAGGAGGTTAACTTACTATTTATTCTTGTGTAGGAGCTTTGAGGAGCTAGGTGTCTTCAACATGCATTATTGTTTCATCCTCATGGACTACCCCTTTGTCTTCAATTGTACAGGAAGGAAAATTTACTTCGTCCAAGGTTTTCATTCCTCCTTCATTTTATGAATCATGGAACAAGTTGTCATTGAAATCCTGAAAAGGAAAGTAATTAACCTCATCGTCTTTTTGTTGTGCGGGAGGAAGTGTTTCGGGTTCATCAGAGGGGGGAGCATAGGTTGATATCTCATCATGTTGCTTAGGTTCCAACTCTTCAATTGTATCTCCATTCTGTTGACCGATAACTTGTTCCTTTCTTTCTTGTGAATTTTCAGTAAAGATCTCAAAGGAAGGTAATTTATCCAAACTAAGGGCATCTCAGGTAAAGGGATGTTTCTTCCTAATCAAGGATATGTTTTCCTCCATTTCTATGGCCATGTTATAAGCTTCTGCGAGTGTTTTTGGACCCTTTTTGTTGAGGAGGAAGCTTAAATGTCTTAGAAGAGCATTGGTAAATAGATACAAAAGGTACTTGTCTTCAGGAGAATGGCTCCCAGGAATCTGGTGCAACAAACTCTGAAACCTAACCCCGAAAGCCCTGACGGTCTCATCCTCAATTTGTCTTATGTATTCAAGTCCTTTAAGTAATAATTGGATATCTTCCAATTTCATGCCCCAACTCATGACAAAGGTTACTTCTAACTGGTCCATAGATGTGATACTAGCGGCGAGAAGATTATCATACCATATTCTAGCATTTCCATGCAGAGTGGAAGAGAAGAGTTTCATTACCAAGTCTTCAGCATCATCACTGATAGGGTGGTTTTGAAAGAAATCCCAAAAATTAGTCATGTGATAGTCAGGCCTTTCTCCATCACTACCAGTGAATCTAGGGATCCAATTTTCATATTTTGGGGGAATTTGTCTAGGGTATCCCAGGATTTTACTCATGTCTAAAGGCATGTAGTTTCCTGGGTCCCATTATGAAGTCATAGTTGGCTTCGTCATCAGTGGAGTCGCCAGATAATTTTCTTGAAACTATCAAAAGATAAGGGAAAACACCCTAAGTGGAGTCGCCAGGTAAGCTTGTAAGATAAAGACTCTAAAGGTAAGGCTTATCGAAAAGTGTCATCTGAGGAAGGTTTGATTCGGTGTCCTTGGAAGTGGTGCCAAAATGTTATCGCACTATTTGTAGTTAGGATAAATCACAAATAAAAAGAAGTCAAACTGGCATAACTGAACCAATCCCACCCATTGTCACCTCGATATGAAGGTTCTTTCTATTTAGGGAGCTAAGGCCTAGGGGAGACATCCCCGGTGACCTGGGGTTTTGAGAAGGCAAAGAATTGAAGGCTAAAAGATAAATTCCCCCTCACAAGTCACCACCGAGCAGATAGTCCGTCTAACCAGCCAATAAAGAGAAGTATAACAAAAAAAAAAGAGATGTACCTGCCCGAGACAAAGCAACAAGATATATATATATATATATGCAAGCTTACTCGCTTGGTTAGTACTTCATATAAACAATGACTATCTGATATATAATAAATTGAGCAATAAATATTGAGGAAGTCAATGTTTATATATTAACAATGATTACAATGTCACTTCTTCAATAAATTCTAAAGAAACGTGGCATTCAATGTAACAATTTAACACTTCATTATGTAATGCCTTAAACAACCATTCAATTTCTCACAAGTAAAACGACCACTGCACAATGATGGTTATATCAAAAGATGATGGCATAAATTAGTTAATGGGGTTAGTCTTTAAGCTAGGGTTAGAAATATTAGTAAATTGCTTTAAGTGTTTGATTGAAGTTGTGATCGAGTTACTCAAGACAAAGGAGTTCTTTAGATCAGTGCCTTAGGGTTAATGGAGTCAAAAGTAGAGGAAACAAAATTTGAAGGATCAGGTGAAAGTAATAGGACTAAGAACAAGAGGGTTATACCTTGAGGTGTTTCTAAGGCAAGGCCTCAAGGATGAAACCCTAAGGGAGAGAGGCTCACTTTGGAGTAGGGGAACTAGGCCTCAGTGCTCTCTCCTCCTTCCTTAGCTTTAATGGAAAATCAACTATCTCAAAAGATTGCATAAGACCAAGACAAGAAGCTTTACAGGTGATGTGTTTCTATAGCAAGGCTTTACCAGGAAAACCCTAGGGAAAATCGGCTCAATAAGGTGTAGGGTAACTAGGCCTTGATGTTTTTTCTCCTTCTTATCTCAATAAGAAAAATGACTAGCATGGAAGAGGAAGAAAAGAGTGTTGCTAAGGCGAGGCTCTTTCTCTCTTCAATAAATGGCTCAAAATATTGACGAGGACATGAGACAAGGACCTACAATGTGTGCTTGTCACCTAGGGTTTATTCAACAAATCATAAAAATAGATGCAAGAAACAACAATACAACCATTCAATTAAGACGTTTTGCATAAATTTACTCACATTTAACCAATAAATCAAGTAGAAAATCCAAGTTGTAACACCTTCCACCAAGATAAATGCCAAAAATTCCAATAAAAGACTTCCTTCAACAAGTGTGCCTCACAATTTCAGCCAAGAACTCCAAGTGTAGCACAAATTTCAGACCTCACTAATGGGTCAGTGAAAGATACTGAAAAAATGAAGGTCAAAACCCTCAATTTATATAGTACCATGACCTAATTTTACCTTTAGGTCATAAAAAGGTCGACAAGGCCAAAATACTAAAAATCATACTATTTTACATTAAATTATTAAAATTAAAACCCTAATCAAGCTAAAGAGAGATATCATGCCCCTTTTAGGGTGACGTTAGCCCCTTCTAGGGAAAATGCAGCATCCTGGAGAAAAACGTTAGCCCTCCTTGGGCTTCTCCAACCTGCCACATGTGCCAAACTGCCCCAGCTGTCTCCCAAAGTGTCCATGCTACTAGGTGACGTCATGGTCATGAAGGGTGACTTCCTAGGCCTTCCAAGGCCAACGTTCCACTGAAAAGGGCACAATCCCCCTAAGTCAAGCTCTGTCGAGGTGCCTCTGCAAGACGTCCTCCTTCTCTCCCGTGCAAACCCATTTGTCTGGTCTCTACCCCCTCCTGGGGTCTCAACATCCATCTGGTGGGCTCTTCAGCCCCATGGAGGTCCAAACTGATCATCTCCCCATGTGTACTAGTGCAACATGGTACATGTCCATCGGGTATCATCCTGCACATCAACAGCTACGCCCTCCATGGGATCATAAGTCACAGGGATCATAGCAATGTCAATCACATCTCATCATCAATATTATTAAACATGTGCATAAATCCCCTATTACCCCAGTTAAAATCTCAAAGACATTATACAAGCCTGCAATTCAAGTTTGGAGAAAGTGACATGGCGTCCTATTGGGCTAGTTTCCACTCGAAGAGGAAAGTTTCTGGAAGAGACTTCATCTGAGCCATGTAAGTGGGTGATGTGGATAAGGGATGTCTAGGCAAGTGGGTGCAGGGAGAGAAAAGGATGCAAAGTTTTACCTGTGGGTGAATTTGTAGAAGGCGAGATGCACCTATCCTGGATGCAGTTTTTTCCAAGCCCATTCATGCCTTTTATTATTTATTCTTTATTCTTTATTGATTTTTCTTCAAGAATCTAATCAAGGGACACTGCCCTGATGTGGTGACTAGTGGTGACAGCGTTACCCAAAATTACTTTCATAGAAATGAGAAGGTTGGCTCGTGATGAGACCCCCTTTCTCTTGGCCATGCAACCAAGAGTCACTACCATGGCGTGGTAACCAACTGGTGGTAATGTCATACTATTAGGTACCCATGGACCTAATAGGTTGGCTCGTGATGAGACCCCCTATCCTCTGACTAGGTCTTGTTTTATTATTTTTACGGGTACCTCTTGTTTCTTGCTGAGAAGCCTTTTATTTCTTTCTTGGGGATCCCTGGGCGAAGCATCTCGAGGTTTTATTCTTAGGATTTTATCCTTTTCCATATTTCTTTTAACTTCTGGTCCTTTAGCCCCTTTTCCCCATGATGTAAGGTTCAATCCTCAAATGATAGGTCAACCCAGTTCCTAGACAAGTGTAATGGGATAGATAAGCAGGAAGCAAGATGAAAAGGTGGTGCTATGATGGGAGAAGACGATGGATTTTCATAAGTCCCCCCAGTGGAAAACCAAAACCTACAGACACAGGCTTACTAGGGCATCCTGTCATTCTCCCCAGACATGGTCAAGTGGGCAAGTATAAGATCCAAGCATTTTTTAGACACAAAAGGAATTAAATGCACATATTCAAAGGTTTTGAAGATCAAAGTGACACATACCATGATACCTGAACTCATTACCTCATGCAGCAAGAACCATCTCTGACACAAGACCAAGCCGATGGTGATGGATGTTGTTGCTGCTGACAAAGTAGAGGTGCTGAAAGAGAGAAAATATGGGCCCTCCAGGGCCATGCTAAAGTCGATCCGGCTCTTGGTACTCCATGTCTAGGACCTGTGGGACTCGAGACATGATCTCCTAGTCATCCCTAAAAGTGGGGGATAACAGGCTCGATTGAAAGTATCCCCTTCTTCTTCAACTATTTCCTTTGGCTAGTCCACAATGCTTTCCCATAACTTCGTTGCAGAATTCATCTTAGAGAGATTTTCGTTGGATAGGATCTCTATGTGATGGTCTTCAGTGCCTTTCTCCTTTTGTACTTCTCTAAGAAATTCTACTCTATCTAGTGCTCTTTCACTCTTTGACTCACTCGATCTTAGTATTTATTTATGTGTAATCCCTAGCAGCGGGGATTCTTTTTGAATCATAATTTCTTTTCTCACAAGATCATTCTAGAATTTTTTAGGTGGTTGTCATGGTCCTCCGTGAGGTATTTCCTTAGCTTGGCAACTCCTCTAGCCTCTTGATAATAGTGAATCTGGTTCATGAGGGAATTTACCTACTATCTAACCTACTCCAAATCCATTTCCTCAGCTAAAGATTTATCAAATGAGGGAAATCCTATTGTTCCTTTTTCACCTTCAGTATTTATTCTTCTTCTTTCTTTTCTTTTTCAGTTTCTATGTTGGAGGTAGCTCCTTGATGTTAGATTTTCTTAATTTTCCAGAGCAATAGATTTACCAGAGTATTTAGATCTTATTTTACATTTAACAACCATATACTGTAAATATAAGAAAAATAAACAAACACAAGAAGACACAGAGATTCATCCTGGGAAATTCACAAACCCGGGGAAAAACCCAACCAACCTTTCTTAGATAGATTATTTCTAATAATACAATCCAACCATGAACAAGCTCTCTTTCACAAGAACAAAACTAATAATGAAGAAAACCTAATACAAGAACTTATCTCTTTCTCTTTGTCAAACTATAGCAAGTTCATACAACTGCAGCTACAACACCATACAAAGCTAGCACACATCTCCTAGAGATAGTGCACAAGATAAATCACCAAGAAATACCAAGAACCCAAACCACCAAGAATCTCAGTTGCTGCAGTAGCTACGCCTTCTCCTTGCCTCACACTTGTTCCTTCTTCTTGAGTGAGATAGTTATGTGAGTGAGTTCAAAAATGAGCAAGGAGTCACCTTATTTATAGTCTTCAACTCACTTTAGTTGGGGCTGAATTGTCTTCTTGGAATTCTGTTTTCACTTTACCTTTTTTCTTGTGGGCCGACTTCTCTTCTAGAAAATTCTATTTTCACTTTATTCTTTTCGTGTGAGCCGATTTCTCTTTTGGGGTGTTCTTCGACTATTCAATGGTATTCCTTTGACTTCTGGAATTTGATTCTCTTATAATAAAGGTTGTTCAGGAGGGAATACCTCCCACTGCTACCAAAACATCGACACTCCCTCTTAGGTAGGGAGGTATTGTTTCAATATTTTTTCTTCTAGTAGTCCCAATCACACCCATCCATTTCACATGGCATGGGTAAGACTACCACCATAGTCTTACGAATATGCTATGAGCATATAGTAGTCCAAGAGTACCACCATAGTATCACGATTACGCTATGAGAATCTAGTAGTAAAATACTACCACCATAGTCTCACGACTATGCTATGAGCATATAGTAGTACAATACTACCACCATAGTCTCATGGATATGCTATGATTTTTCTCCTCTCCTAGTAGTCCCAATCTCACCCAGCCAATTTACATGGTATGGGAAATACTAGTACCATAGCCCTAAGGCTACACCATGGTCGCAATCACACCTAGCCACTTCACATGGTGTAGGAAAGACCATGCTACAAGTCCCAATCACACCTAGCCACATCACATGGTGTAGGAAAGACCATGCTACAAGTCCCAATCACACCTAGCCAGTTCACATGGCGTAGGAAAGACTTGTACCAGGCTACACATTACTCCCTCAGTCATTTCACATGAATTATATAGGAAACCCTTGGACAAAGGGAGATCCCAATAGAGGAGAAACATCAAATATCCCTCTCAATTAGGGTGGACATTTTGCATCATGCCAATCTTGTCTTTGAAGTGATCATACTTCACTCTAGACAGAGGCTTGGTGAGAATGTCCGCTATCTTCTCATCTGTGGATATGTACTGGAGCTCCACTGCTCCTTTCTGCACCATGTATCAAATGTAATGGTATTTGATCTCTATATTCTTTGAATTTTCATGAAAGACTTGATTCTTTGAAATCTTCCCACAACTTTTATTATCACAATATATCAAAGTTTCTCCAACTCTAGATGAAATAACCCTGCAAGCAATTTCCTAGTCCATACTATTGCATGACTTGAAACACTAGCTGCTATATATTTTTCCTCTGTTGTACTAAGTGCCATTGACATATGTTTTCTTCTTAACCATGAGATCATACCTGATCCCAAACTAAAGAAACATGCTGATGTGCTTTTCATGTCCACTACACTCCCCGCCCAGTCAGAGCTTGTGTAACCTTGCAACTTTACTTTACCGTTCGAGACATATCTGATTCCATATCCAACCGTACCATGTAGGTACCTCAACACATGATTTTATTCTATCCAATGTACATGTCTAGACTCAACCATGTACTGACTCAATGTGTTCACTACAAATCATATATTTGACTTGGTGTTAACCAGGTACATCAAGGACCCAATCAACTATTTGTACATCATGGGATCAACCAAATATGAATATGAATCACTCAATAGCTTCATATTAGTAACCATAAGTGTGGCCATGGACTTGCAGTCCATCATCCCAAATATTTGTAGGATCTAAACTATATATTTTCCTTGGCTAAGGAAAATCTCATCTAGCCTCTGCCACACCTCTAATCCCAAAAAATAGTTCATCAAAACCATATCCTTCATTTTGAACTCTGAAGTGAGCTCCCTCTTGCACCCATCTATAAGCTTCTCATCCCCTATAAGAAACAAGTCATCCACATATAGTACCAATATCAATGGGAAACCATCTTCAACCTTGTAGTAAAGGTTGGGATTTTCATCACTCTTGGTAAACCCCAAGCTCATCAAATAACCATCTATTCTGGCATACCATGCCTTGGGTGTTTTCTTAAGCTCGTACAAATATTTCTTCAATTTAAAAACATGGGCCTCCTTTCCATGGATTAGAAAACCTTGTGGTTTCTCTATGTACATTTCTTCTTCAATTACACCATTCAAGAAAGTAGTCTTGACATCCATCTGGTGTAATTTACATCCCATAATGAAAGCAATATCAATAATATATCTGATCGAAGTGTACTTTTCTACTGGAGAAAAATGTCTCATCATAATATTCTCCCTCTTTTTAGGAGAGTCCTCTAGCCACAAATCTCGCTTTGTACTTCTCTATGCTTCCATCTGCAACATGCTTGATCTTGTATATCCACTTGAAAGTCACCACTGACTTCCCTTATAGTCTCAGAACGACTTCCCACACATCATTCTTCATGATGGATTGATACTCTTCCATCATGAAATCCTTCCACACTTGCTTCTTAGCAACTTCCTCATAAGTGGAAGGTTATGAATCAATTATCTTACTCATCAATGCCACATAGTTGGAAAACTTGTGTGGTCTCTTTCTCTCTCTAAAATATCCTTTGGGAGTTGCATTTCCTTCCGCTTCCTACAAAGTGTTCCAGATCTATGTTGGTCTCTTCCTGGTAATTGTAACTTCTCTCAATGGATCTACAAGTATCTCTGGCACTACTTTCTTATTATGAACTTATGGAATGTGTTATTTTGGAGTAAAGTCAACCATTACTGCATCTGTTGGATCCTCTTGATCCCCTCTATCCTCATCCATGTGAGACTCTATATATTTCCTGAAGGATGCTTCTTCATCAAATGTAACATCCCTGCTAATCTCAATCTGTCTCTGCCCGTGGATGTATATTTTATAAGACTTCGAAGTCTCATTGTATCCAATGAAGGTACCCTTCTTTCCTGAAGGCTCTAGCTTCATTCTGTTTTCTTTGGGAACATGTATGTACACTGGAAAACCAAATATTCTCAAGTGACCGACTTCTAGTTTCTTTCTAGTGAATACTTTTTTTGGTGTCTTGTTCCCTTATATCTTATGAGGACTTCTGTTCTAGACATACACAAATGTACCAGATGCTCCTACCCATAGATGCATGGGTAATTTTTGGTCATGGATCATTACTTTAGCTTCTTCCACAATCGATATGTTCTTTCTCTATGCAACCCCATTCTGTTGGGGGTTGTAGGGAGTTTTCAAATCCCTCTTTATCCTTGCTTCTCTTCAAAAGTATTTAAACTTATTTGAGGTGTATTCACCTCCATTATCTGACCTCAAAACTTTAATATTTCTTCCAGATATATTTTCTACTAAAGCTTTGAATTCTTGAAACTTATTGAAAAAATCATCTTTTGCTTTCAAGAAATAGATCCATGTCTTACATGAGTAATCATCAATAAAAATGACATAGTATAAAAAGTTACCTAGAGATGGTATCATCATTTGTCCACATACATATGAATGTATGATGTCCAAGATACCCTTGGATCTATTGTCACTGCTTGAAAAACTTCCCTTGGAATTCTTTCCAAGTGCACATCCTTTGCATACTCCATCATTTTCTACCTGCATATCTAGTAGACCTGTAACCATCTTTCTCAAAACCGGTAAGGCTCTATAATTGAGGTTAGCAAGTCTTCGATGCCATAACTCACTAGAGCTAACATTTTTATGTACAAGGGCTTGTTCTGGGCATCCCTTCATTTACAAAATCCTCCCTCTTAGACACCAATCATAGTAGATGAATCTATACTTGAACTCTTGGGCCATAGAAGGACTTGGCCATTCACAAACACTACCCTGAAGCCTTTATCTTGTAAAGAAGAAATATAAATAAGATTCTTATTTAATCCTTGTACAAAAAAAACATCTTTTATCGATATAGAACTACCTAAATCAAGATGGTAGGAGGATTCTCCTACTCCTTTGATTGCATGCCTCAAATCATCCCCAATTTCTACATGAAGGAATGAACTCTTCTTTGTCAATTTTGTAAGAGAACTCATGAACTCGGTCATGTGCTTGAAAGTACCACTATCCACTAGCCAAATATCACTTCCTTGAGTTATAGTACCTGTGAGAGTTGAGACAAAGACATATTCTTCATCTTTTGATTACTTTGTCTTCTTCTGAGATGTGGAATCTTCCATATCTACTACACATGAATCATGTTTTCTCTTTCCTTTCCCTTGAGGACATTGATACGAAAAATGTCCCAACTTCCGGAAAGTGAAGCATCTAATTTTAGATACATCCTTATTGTGGTATGGAATTGATCTTCTATTTTTCTTCGGATTGGTGTTACTTCTTTGTTTCCTTTTCTTCACATGAGCAACAAGAGCTTGGTTCTCTTCATCATTTGTTTTCTATGACTTGGATATCAATCTTGATTCTTCTTGGGTATAGTCTCTCCATGGCTTGTCAAATTTAGGTAATTTAACTATTGCATAAATTCCTTGAACAAATGCATCCCAAGAAGAAGTAAATCCATTAATTGTTGTAGTCACAAGCTTTTCAAAATCCACTAAATCTCCAATAGCTACTAGTTGGTCCTTGATTTGCGAAATCCTCATGAAGTAGGTGGAAACTGTATCTGACTTGATCATCATCACATTGATGAGTTGATGCCTTAGGGTTATCTTCTTGCTTGTGTTCTTTCTTTCATCAAACATCTCCTTTGTTGTAATCAATTTTTATACATTGGGAATCAAGTGGTCCTTGATTGAATCTATCCAGATCCTCTTGGCCTTGATCTCATTCTTCTTATACTTTGATCTGGCATCTTCTTCTTCTAGTTCTGGGAGAAATTGCTTGAAATGATCCAAGATCTCATTCTCTTCTAGAATGAGTAGTATCCTATGATTTCATGATCTAAAGTTTTCTACTCCATCCAACATATCCTCAACTCTCATACCGGTAATCATTTTCACTGGTAGAAACCCTAGGCCTGAAAAACCTCAAAATTTCAACCTCCTTGAAAAATCAACTCTAAGGTTTCAAGATGTGCGCTAGGTTTAGGTGAGTTTCTTTGAAGTGGAATTAGTCCCAATGACTTTGGAATAAGTGTTCAATGATCTTGAAAAAAGAAAAACTGTGTAGCAGAACATCCAAAGTATGATCTTCCTTCCAATGGTTAAACTATTATGAAGGTAACCACCTATAATACCATGTTATATTTTCTTAAATTTTCAGAGCAATATATTTACCATAGTATTTAAATATTAGTTTACATTTAAAAACCATATACTCTAAATATAAGAAACATAAAAAAACATAAGAAGACACAGATATTTATCCTGGGAAAACCCCAAACCCAGGGAAAAACCCAACCAACCTTTCTTAGATAGATTCTTTATGATAATACAATCCAACCATGAAAACACTCTCTTTCACAAGAGAAAAATTGATAATGAAGAAACCATGATACACAAACTTATCTCTTTCTCCTTGTCAAACCCTAGCAGGGTCAAACAACTCTAGCTACAACACCATACAAAGTTAGCGCACCTCTCCTAGAGATAGCACACAAGAGAAATCACCAAGAAATACCGACAAACCAAACCGAATCCCAATTGTTGCAACAATTGCATCTTCTCCTTTCCTCGGACTTGCACCTTCTTGTTGAGTGAGATAACTGTGTGAGTGAGTTCTCAAATGAGCAAGGCATCACCTTATTTATAATCTTTGAGTAACTTTAGCTGGGATCGACTTCTCTTCCTAGAATTTTGTTTTCTCTTTACCTTTTTTTCTATGGGCCAAATTCTCTTCTGGAAAATTCTATTTCCACTTTATTCTTTTCATGTGAGTTGACTTCTCTTTCGGGGTGGTCTTCAACTGTTCAATGGTATTCCTTTGACTTATGGAGTTTTCTTCTCTTCTAAGAAAGGTTGTCTAGGAGGGAATACCTCCCGCTTCTACCAAAACATCAACACTTGATTTATCATCTTTATCTTCTCTTTTAGTGACAAGGAGGAAAATACAGTCACATTAGGGTGGGATTTTCTTTTCTCCACCTCCTTCCAATCCTGGGCGTTTTCAGTAAACAATTCTTCTTGCAACTTCTCATGAGAATATGTCTAACTTAGAGATACTTGTTCAACATGAATAAGGAAAAAACCTTTAGGATCATGCTTCTTGAATATTCCAGTCATGAACCTCTATTCCAGTTGAATCTATCCTTCTTTTTTTGCATGCTTCATATCCCTCATTGTGTAATACCCCACTTGGAAATGATAAGGGATGAATATTTTATTCTTGTCTTTGACCAATGTGGCATTAAGCCTCTGCATTATGGAATGATAGCATATTTATCCAACCAAAATATTGTTGGGAACATAAATATGAAATATATGAGGTGGGCTAGTGGCTCCATAGATGCAGATATATGTGTGTTTCTCCTCTAGGTACTAGTTACCAATGTATGCAAAAACCTTCTTGGCCTGATTGGATAATCTAGGACACTCTTTCCCAAAGATGGGGAAGTATATTCAGGCCATGAATAATTCAAATATATAAGAATAATACCTCTTGTAATCACTTTCCCATAGCACAACGAAGTAGACATGCACTGGTGGCATAGAGACTTGTCAACTAAGTGACAGACCTAGAAAAGTGTTGTAAGAACACAAGACATCAAGTAAGAAAGACACCATGTGAAATGTTGGGACACAAATTGGTTGAGGGATATGGGATTTACCAATCCTAATACTGAATCAATTGGATATGATGGCCCCCCAATTAAAGTGTCTTCCCCACATGGCAACATGGTATGCCAAAGGAAACCAAGCTTCAAAAAATTGAGATCAATCTCTCTCTCCATATAATATGCATAATAAAATCATGAAGTACATATATGTTTCCCCCAACCATGAAATGTCATATCTTCCTGATGACCTGTTGACAAATTTCTTATCTTCCCTCCACTAGTTCCCTAGGACCTTACTCGTGTCATATTTTTGGTAGAAGGCTACTACAAAATTCTTGTTGAGGGATGCTTCAGGTTCAAGGAACTTGTAGTATTTTTTAACATCCCATGGGAGGAATGATCCAATACATTCCCATTTTTCATTAGTAATATTTCAGTTTTGACTATTAGTGTGATTGATGACCCATTCCATTAATTCCACACATGGAAAAACTGGTGCCCTAGATACAACTGAGTGTAATCTAGATTGTTTAATAAATGGGAAAACTGCATCGTCCACCATTCTCAAATATAGATCTTTGTGAGGAGTTGATTTAGGGTAATATTTATCTTTGAATTTATTAAATAGATCATTCTAGGTGGGGATCAGTACTTGTGTGGTGGCACATACTCCTGTGCATGACTCTGTGTCTCTATATGATTGCACCTGTGTGGATAACTTCTTCGGTAGGAGTTTGATGAGTGGTTGTGTGATTTTACAACTAGACAACTCTTATACTTATGGTGGAGAAGAGATAGAACCCCATTCTACATCCCTTGACCCAGTTCTTGGTTTCTTTGATGATTTTCATAATGGAGCCTTCCTAGGAGGCATTTTAATTGCATTAGAGAAAAGAATACGAGAAATGGTGCATTACTGGGATATAATTGATTCTAGATAAAAATAAAGAATGCTTATTTGTGAGCTATACAGTAACCAATGTAACTGATTCTAACCTATAATACAACTAGACTTCATGTAATCACTGGTTAGAATACCTTTATGTCGCATGACAAAACAATTTTGAATTCCTCAAGGTTGTAGAGTGGGATAAATTTTTTAGTTCGCAAGTGCAAAGGTTACAATCATTCCTTGGATAACAATGAATTTGGTTTAGGGAAAAACACAAGTTAAACGACCAAAACTATGAGCATGGACAGGGATCCTGCGTATCTGTAGATTGAAATGTTTTCCTGTATGCTCAAATAACCATTGATGGATGATTTGATGCACAAACAAGTCTATCGATGAATTTAAAAGCATCACTTGGTGTTCTTTGGGGTCATCAATGTCGACATGAACATGAGTATCTTGTGTATAACTAACTACAAACATCAACCCGACCATCAACATCGATAATCCGTACATTATGATGACATGAGAAGCATACATTTCCTAATGAATAGACGTATTGATGTGTAAAAGTAAATAAAGTTAGGTGATGTGTCGATGTTAATTTATTGGTAACATGGCCTATTGACATTTCACGTGATGTAGAATTCATGTAACCGTGAGAAATGGACATGGCGTACTGAACTAAGTATTTTGGCGGTCCAGATATATTCACTCTCAAGATTGAATGACTAGAATTCGCTCTTCGGGTGAAGGTTCATCGACATCAACATTTTTCCATAGTCTATTGAAAGTTGATATGATTATGGGATGACATTGATGGACTATTTACTATTAGGGAAAATCTTTTGTACAAAAAACTCAAGATGTTTCCAATCTTTCCAATGCTCGATGGATTCATCGACATCGACGGAAAGGCATGTATACTTAACCAAAACGTGCAACCAAAACTATCAGATGCCAGTGATCAAAAGAAAAAATCCATATTGTGATGATGTGGGAAATGAGACATTATATAACGTGGCAAGAAATCATAACATTTGATGTGGTAAGGATGTAGTACGAAAGATAACGTGGCAAGATGACATGGTAGATAACCTAGTAGGTGACGTGGGCGGTACATATAATGACATGGAAGATGACGTGGTCATGGATGTGGCATCTGCCATAGTATTCAAACAAGGCCTACCATGTGGTAAGTTTCAATGGTCATGATTTAACTATGTGCACGATCAAATGGTTAGCGATAACACTCTTCCTTTATTGGTTTATCGACTATGGGGGTGAACATATTTAACTTTTGTTCTCAACCATATGATTTCGGTCGAGAGTGATGGTGCCGTCCATGATCAACTGAAAGGACTACCCATTCACATATGGATGATTCTACCCTCGACGCCGATGAATTTGTCAAAAATTTATTTAAGACTCCTTCGGGTCGAGCCTTTGGGCCTTGCATTGTTATTTCAATATTTTTTATCCCAACTCAATAATTTCATCGAGATTTTTGAAAAGTGTTCTTTTAAGGCCCTTTTGTGAGTTATTTTCCTTTTATTCATTAGTCACCTTTGCATAAATATGGTAGTTCCTTTCATAGAGTTTTCTTTAAGATTTGGTCATGGAGAAAAATGGATGAAAAAACAAAAATGAAAAGGAAATCAAAATCCAATAAAAGATTCAACATTGACAAAAAAAAAAAACAAACCAAAATATTGAAGACAGAAAGTGGTACACTAAAAATGTCAAACATATTAAAGGGTGTGTTGAGTGATCAACATGTGGAAATAGATAAAATGAAATGGTAGCAAAGGACATGCATATACCTAAATTCCAGTGTAGATAATATACTTTAGAATATACCAATGATGTGTGAGAAATGACGTTGTTGATAGTGTCCTTCACACATGCAAACAAAACCTAGGGGGTAAAAAATGCTTAAAGCTAAAAAAAAAAATCCAAATATTATACATGGGTCCTCTAATGTGAATGGGAGGGATCTCACATGAATGATACCTTAATAGATCAATCAAACTAGCCCATGGGGCTTGTAATATAGTGACACCATAGAATGTTCAACATAAGAGGGAATCATGGTAGATTCCACAAAGAGCAAAATGTGGATCTACTTTGTTTCATGAGCTAAGTCGTATGGGACCAAGTCAAGTAGTAGCACTACCCCAAACATCCTTAGAGGTACAATGAAGGAAGAGTTGTTTCCAAATACCCAAGATAATGTGCCAATATATAAAAATAGATAGTTTAAGGTAGGATATCCACAAAAGAGTAATTGAAAAAGAGTATTAGATTCCTAAGATTGTATAACATATGTGTTAGGGGCTGGGGCCATAAATTGGTTGACAACATATCATGTGGGAAAAATATCAATGGACTTTGGGTTGGGAATGGATTCCAAAGAATCTTGGTCAAGCACAAGAGATGGTCTTGGTTGAGAGGGAACATAGATAGTTCCCATGGAGATGTAATCAATGGATCCATCGATGGAGTGGTTGGGCCCTTGCATCAACTCAATAACATAATCTAAATGGATATCCCTAAGACTAGAGAAAGGCACCATGACCTCAAATAATTCTTTATCATTAGCAAATAATGTAGGTGAGGAGACATGGTTATTGTCACAAATGGGGGACTTTACAAGTGTAGATGCCCACAAGCATGAATGGATCTTCCTAGCCACCAAATCAAAGTGGTGAGGAGGTGTTGCTAGAGCCATGGGTTGGAAATTGGTGGGAGTCGATGTTACATAATGAGAAGAGGTGGACACATAATGCATGGGTGCAGTGTGAGCAATAGAATGTGAAATTATATCATGTGAAATTATGGAAGGGGTATCATAGTATGTGAGTTGATCCATGGTGACAATGCATTATTCATGAAGAAATTTCATGATTTGAAAGAGTGAAGACACTAAATAATTCATGGCATAGATGTAATCACATACAAGGAGGATATTGTAATTCATTGGACTAGTCATGACATTGACATCAATCAAGACAATCTTACCACCTAACTTAATGGAGAGGGTAGGATCCCGAAGGTGGGATAGATTCTACCATAAATATATCATAACTTGAATGTTGATGGAACAAGGGTAGGATAGCCCATATGTTTCCAAGATAAGTGGTAAATAGTACACAAGGAGCCCCCCTAATATACTACAGATTAATGAGCCAAGAGGTTCTTAATAACGACCCATATTTGAAATGGGGTGGAGGATGGGAGACATTATTTGAAATGGTGATCCCAATAAAAGGTGATGGATTGTGATGGATGGGGGTAAGATGTTCCATTTTCCTTACAACAAGAAGGTCTAGTGAACATCATGTCGCTATAGGTGGAAGGGGTGCCCCCAATTTTCATTGGTTGGTTCATGATAGTGAAGTAAATATGGTTGAAAGGTGGGTTACCCACTTGAGGGGTAGCAACTGAGTTTGAAGCCTCATGAGTAGCTACTAAACCGTGTGATTGGAAAGGGTTTTGCAATACCATGGTTTGAGATGCAAGAGTAGGTGTAGGTTGAGTACTAGCTTGACATTGAGGCATTAGTAGAATCACATTTAGTTGCTTCTTCCCATAATTGATGAGATTTTAGTAAAAGGGGATAGTGATGAGTTTAATTTCCATACATAGTGTTGGCGTTGGAAGTCACTCCTGGATTGCAGCAGGAGTAAACCCCGACGCTCATCAGTTTTATGTCACAATTTTTTTATAAAGGGTGATCAAGTGGAAGAAAACTCGGAACGATATCGTTCTAACTCTGAAACTAGGCTGGACATGCAAAGGTAGAAGAGGTCTTAATTAAACTTCAGACAGTGAGTTGTAGTAAGGGTGAATAGGAGGAAGACTTCTGTGAGGAAAAGCTGAGGGCTGCTGTAGGCATCAGGCTTCTAACAACCTGTAGAAGAAAAACTTGAACGTAAGATCTTCTTACACTCAAATATAGGCAACACTGGAGAATATAACAATGTCACAATAAATCCTTTATCATAACACAGTCACAGTAATTCACGTGAATTAGTCGATCATGAACTCTCTTAGCATGAGATGAAATTAGATGGGATAAGAAAACTGTCTATTATAAAACAAGAAATCTCACATACAGATACATAACCAGAGAACTAGAGCCTCTGTTAAAACTTTACAATCGGGAGCTTTTCTCTACCATCGATACTTTCAAAAATACAAAAACTGAGAACATATACTCAGAAAAATTCGCCCAACAGAGGCGTGCTCGGGCCTCCAAGGTGTGGCGTCCCTTCAGTCAAACTCGAACGAAAATCCTTCGTCAGACATCACCTTAACTTTGCATGGACTTTGTGGGGGAGGTAGCTGAAACATTAAAGGATAAAATGGCGTGTGCAGACTTCTCTGGTCAGACGAGAAATCGACATGACTTCTTTGGAGAAAACCAGTGTACAGGACCATCTCAGGCAAACTGCCTTCCGGGACCTCCATGCTTTGCATTTAATGAGTGAGTCGAGGTTTCAACTACCTACATCCACCTTCATTTATTTTTAGTGAGGACCAAGATCGAGGTCGAGCTGAACTGGTCTCTAGAGAATGCGGTGATCCCTTCTGCAGCTAAACCTGGTGCCTCGACCCTTTGCGCAATTCTTTCTATCGCCCCCAAGTGACCATGGGTTGTGACCCTGTGCTTATCTTCAAAGGTGCTTTCAGCATTTCGGGGTTCAGGGTTAGGAAGGAGTTGATCCTTTCTCTTCAAAGTCACGATGGGAGAAATGACAACATGGCCTGATTGGGTGCCACACGTACCTTTGGACGGATGGATGTGATCTTTCGACGATACTTGGGGCCCAAGTCCTAAATGCCTTTGGCATCTCGCCTTTTGTGGATGGGAGGAGGCTGCTCCTTGTGCTTCAAATTCATGATAGGTGAAATGCCGACATGGCTTGATCGGGCACCACACGTCCCTTTGGATGGACGGCTATGATGATGTCGACATTTTGAGACCAGTCTGATCATATGGTGTGCGCTAGCGCCTTTTCCCTAGGCATGTTCCTCTGTGACTGGGTGCTAAGACCGTGGGCCCAATTCCTGAGCGCTTTTGGCGCTTCGCGTCTTGTGGATGGGAGGGAGTTGATCCTTGTCCTACAAATTCGCGATAGGAAAAATGTCGACATGGCTTGATTGGGTGCCATGCGTCCCTTTGGATGGACGGCTGCGATGATGTCAATGTTTTGGGACCGGTCTGATCATATGGTGCACGCTAGTGCCTTTTCCCTAGGCATGTTCCTCTGTGATCGGGCGCCAAGACCGTGGGCCCAATTCCTGAGCACTTTTGGCACTTCGTGTCTTGCGGATGGGAGGGAGATAATCCTTGTCCTCCAAAGTCACGATGTGCAAAGAGGCGATAGAGCCTAATCGTGCACCATGTGTCCCCTTGGATGGACGACTGAGATCGCTCCGTGATCAATGGTTGGATTGGATTTTAAAGACTGATGGCGATGATTATTTCTCCATTTGAACAACTCTGGCCCTAAGATCGTGGGCCCAACATTAAAAGCTCTTTTTCATTTCGTGACTTGCGAGTTCATGGGTCGAAGACCCTTGGCTCCTTTTTTCCAAACTCCTGATACCCAAGATGGTGATACGGGTCTGGCTCCTTTCCTTGTCAGCGCCCTCTACACGTAACCGTCGTTCAGGGCCCAAGAACTAGCACCTCTTGCAAATCGTGATCTCGTGATTCAGAGTGTCAAACTTAGGCATTCTCCCCTTACGAATTCCTGAGACATGAGATGGCGATACAGGTATAGCTCTGCTCCATTGATGAATCCTTGCCGTTGAAAACAAAATGCCCGCTTGATTTTAAGCCTGAAAAGGACTTCTTCTGCGTGTTGTGCTTGGTGCTCATGACTGCGCCCTTTGCATAAAATGCCCTTGCTGGACTTTAGGCCTTCTTCTTTGCAGCTCAGGCTATGGGCTCAAAGGAGAGAAAGCAACCCACCCCTCTTAACAAGAATTAATGTTAGCATTAGGCTCCATGGGGGATAGAGTCATCCCTATGATGCTCTAAGAACTCATTTGAAGCTTTAGTGCCTTGCTCTGGGCTATGGAGTCATTTACTAAACCGAAAAATAAAAATAAACAAAGAACCAAAAGGACAATATTTATAAACAAAGGAGCCATCTAAGGCTCAAACAAAACATTTCTTCAGAAAATGCCCATTTACTGGGCTGTTGAAAACCTCTTCACCCTCCAAATCCTGCAGCCTAAACGTGTTATTTGAGAAAACCTCGGAGATTTTGAAGGGCCCGATCCATAGGGCATCAAACTTGTTGTGTTTGCCCTTATCATGTCTGGGTGCATCCCACTTAAGCACCAAATCCCCGATTTCAAACTCCTTCTTCCTGACTTTCCTATCAAAGGCCTGTTTGACCTTCTGTTGATGACTATGAGCTGCATCCATCACCTATTCCCTGATCTGTTGTACTTCCACCATCTGATGAATCCTTTTGACCATATGATTAGGCTCTCCTTCATAATCTTGAAAGAACTTTGCCACAAGTAA
The DNA here is from genome assembly GCA_000966675.3 of Picea glauca. NCBI lineage: Eukaryota > Viridiplantae > Streptophyta > Pinopsida > Pinales > Pinaceae > Picea > Picea glauca. The sequence goes on along the minus strand of JZKD02S0189164.1, from coordinate 416,288 downwards.
GGCGAGCTGAGTGGGAAAAATCGCCTCTGTTCCGTAGACCAGCTGAAAAGGCGAGGTGCCCAGGGACTTCTTTGTTGTTACTCGATCGACCCATAGGGTGAATTTGAGATTTGAATCCCAATCCCTCTTAGTGTCTTCCAATAATATTTTAATGAGCTTGATTAGGCTTTTATTAGAAGATTCTGCCAGTCCATTTCCTTGAGGATAATAGGGGGTGGAGTGAATTAGCGAGATCTAGAACTGCTCACAGAACTTAATCAGAGGCTCAAATTTGAATGAATCAGCATTATCAGTGACAATCCTGCTGGGACAGCCAAATCTGGCTATGATATCCTCCAGGAAGTTGATAATTACTTTGTCTGATGCACTTCTGGTGGGGGCAGCTTCTATCCACTTGGTGAAATAGTCTGTTGTAGTCAGGATCCATCTATGTTGGCCACTTGAGGGAGGATGGATTTCCCTGTTGAAGTCCAACCCCCACTGCTGAAAAGGTGTTGAAGCCACTATAGGCTTCAGTGGCAGTGGTCTAAGCTGTTGCTTTCCTGAGAACTTTTGGCACTTGATGCAAGCCCTGATTTCTCTACAGACATCAAAAAATAAAGTGGGCCAGTAATACCCAGCCCTGAGGATTTTGTGAGCTGTGGTCTTCCAGAAATGATGCCCCCCACAAAGGCCGCTATGGAAATCAAACATAACTTTCTAGGCTTATTGTGGATTTAGTCACCTTAAAAATACCCCTAGAGGGTCTTTCCAGTACAAGGCTCGATCAATGAGGCAATATCTGACTGCCTTGAGCTTTAAAGATCTCACCTTACTCTTTCCCATTCCATCAGGAGGCTTCAACTCTTGCAGAAAATACAAGATATCTCTATACCAGGTGCATTCTGCTAGTGATAAGTCACCCTGAGAACCTTTGTTGGACAACTTAGCTTGCTGATTTTCTGAACAAGCATTGATGAAGCTAATCCCTTAGGCTTTGCAATTGGATTCAGCAAGCAGCTTGGCTAAACCCTGCCCCTTAATCAACTTGGTGGGCTTGATCTCCAAATCAAACTCCAGGATCTTGGCAATCCATTTACCTCTTCTCCCATCTATGTCAGGCTGTATAAGGATGTCCTTCATAGAGGCTGAAGGAACGTATGCAGTTACTTTCGAGTGCAAGAAATAGACTCTGAAATCTTTGAGAGATTTCACCAAGGCATAGGCCTACTTATCCATGATCGCGTACCTAATTTATGCATCTCTTAATGCTTTACTGAAGAAGGCAATGGGTTGCTCTCGCCCTTCCTCATTTTTCTGCAATAAGACCGTTGCTGCTGTATGAAAAGAAGCAAAAGAAAAAACTAGGAAGTCTTTGGAATAGTTAGGACTAATCAGCACAGGTGCCTCAGTCAATGCCCTTTTTATTTGGATAAAAGATTCCCTGGGTTCAACAGTCCATTTTACTTCTTTTCCTTTCTTGAGCATAGCTATGATGTGTTTCACCATCTCAGCAAAATTTGAGATGAACCTCCTCAGAAAGTTAATCTTCCCTAAAAAGGCCTGAACTTCCTTTCTATACTGGGGAAGTGACAGGGTCTGAATTTCCTCTACCCTACTAGGATCAATCCTTACTCCTTCTATTGATACTATATGACCTAACAATTTCCCCTCCTTCATAGCAAACAAGGATTTTTTTGGGTTTAAGGATAGGCCAAACCTCTAACACTTCAAGAACACTTTTCTCATGTGACAGCAGTTCTCTTTGTCAGATCTGGAGAAGATTGTGATGTCATCAAGATAGATCACCACAAACTGATCTTTTTCCCCAATGATGTCTAAATCCATGGCTTGCTGAAATGTTGCTCCCGCATTCATCAATTCAAAGGGCATTTTGGCATACGTGAATGTGCCCCAAGGAGTGGTGAAGGCTGTCTTTTCCCTGTCCTCTGGCATGACCGATATCTGATTGTATCCAGAAAATCCATGAATCATAGATATCCTGGATGCACCAGTTACCCTCTGCAATATGTGTTCCATCTTAGGTAGGGGGTAATTGTCCTTTCTTGAGCTTTTGTTCAGATTCCTGAAGTCGACACAAAGCCTGATCTTGCCACTTTTCTTCCTTACCAAGACCAAATTGGCCACCCATTCTGAATATCTCAAGGGGACAATGATTTGGGCATCTAACAACTTCTTCACTTCTTTTTCCATGATAGGCAGCAGCATGGGATTTATCTTTCTTAGCTTCAGCCTAAATGGCCTAGCCTCTTCTTTTAGTGGGATCTTCTGTTCAATGACAGATGTGTCATATGTCTTGAGGTCTTCATAGGTCCATGCAAACACATCAACAAATTCTCTTAATAACTCGGTATATTTCACCCTTTGTTCTCTGGTTAAACTGCTCGACAACTTGACAAACCTAGGCTCCTCATGTGTGCCAATGTTTCACTTAGCTGTGTCAGCATCTTCATATGAAACCCTACCCTTTACTGCCACATCATTCCCATCGAACAATCTTTCTAAAGGGACTAGTCCCCTTGGAATGTGATTGCTAGGCAACTGAATAATCTGGTGATTAGCAATTTCATATAAAAACACCTTAGGGTAATGGTCACCTTCAAGGTCAAGATCTTGATCAATGTGCAATGTAGAAAATTCATCAACAGATTGGAGAAATTTTTCGATTTCAAGATCATCATCGAATACCTTCCAATGCTTGACATTGTTTGGTACAAAGGGCCTATATTTTATCTCAACATCATATTTGATCATAGATAGCAGAGGGATCTTGAACCGGCTAGCTGAAATAGATAAAGAATCGGCCACAACATTATCCTCCCTTGGGACAAAAGAAATGTTGAAAGCTGAGAAGAAATTATCAATCAAGTCCCATACTTCATTCTTGTAAATTTTGAGCCGGGGATGCTTGGCCTGATAGACATTCCTAACTTGTTGGATTATCAATTCCGCATCTCTAAACACTGCTATCTCCCTTATTCCCATTTCTTTTGTGGCCCTCATACCAAGAACAAGAGCTTCATACTCTACCACATTGTTGGTGGTTTCAAATTCCAGCTTGTATGACATGGATATGGTCTCTTGAGAAGGTGACATGAAAACCACTCCAACGCCAGCGCCTTCGCTAGAAGAAGCTCTATCGAAAAACATTTTCCAAATGGAGGTGGTTGGAGGAAGTGTTCCATGATCAAATAAGGGTTGCTTTCTGATTTGGAAAGGTGCTTCAAGAGCATCGGTGATCTGCAATAAACTAGACCCCAAATCAGTGTCCAATGCAAAGATGGGATGATTGGTGGGGTTTGCTTCATCACTGACAATATAGGCTAGTTGGGCTTCTCTGTACAACCTCTTGTGTTCCCCTCCAAAGACTGGGATAGTAGCATATGTGAGATCCATCTATAATGTTCCTCCAAGCTTTTTAATCCAAGATCTTGACAGCAACATGCCAAAATTGGGAGGAACATCGGCCACTACAATGTCCATGACCACACTCTTCATTGGTAGATGAAAAAGAGAGACCACCAAGTCTTTGATGAATCCAAGGCATTTCACCCTCCTTGAATCGAAAGAGTACAAATCATGATAAGCCTTTGTCACTTCCAGTCCCAATTCTTCCATGACTATTTTGGGCATAAGGTTATGGGAAGCCCTTGAATCCATGAGGCAGTTATGTAGCACTTTATCATGTATGTTCAGGGATGTGTAGAAAGGAGGGGATGAATCATCTCTAGCTTCTACCATGGGACCTAGGATGACTGTTGGCTTTTCATCTTGGAGATTTATTGAGTCCGTGGAAGGCTGGGGGGGCTCAAATTGTAGCAGTTTGGAGAGGGACCTTTTGAAATCTTCATTTTTAACTAGTTTGGATAGGGGTACAAGAATCCTAATCTTCTAAATCTCATGCTCAAAACTAAAGGAGGAGAGAGACTTAGGATCTTCCCTTACCTCAGAGGCAGGTTTCTTGGCTGTTGGCGAAGCATTATGAGTTTTCTTTTCTTTAGTAGTGGTTGTTGCAGCTTTAGTAGGCCTTTCCGCTATGAGGGGATGATCCCGGCTATCAAGATTCCCTTCTTTCTTTTTTGACCTGAGATTGTATCTGTTAGGAGTGTTGCTGGCCTTTTCCCCTTTACTCAACTCATTGATTTGAGTGTTGATAAGGGATTCTTCATATGCAGATTGAATCAAATGAGGAAACGGGGAAGTGTCCTCGATGCAGTGGATCTCAGGGTCGAGTTCATCCACCTCCTCCCCTTCCTCATGAGCAACTAGGCTATTCTGGAGAGGGTTTTGAATCCTCTGGTCATCCCTGTCTCTGCTTATTTGTTCCTTTGGCAAAGTCTATGGCATATTGTTACCAAGCCTCCTGAAACCTATGTTATCAGTATTCTGGGAGTTTCTGTACATGGGCTTCCCCTCTAACTCCCACTTCTCCATTCTAGCTAAAATGGATTTCAGTACTTTAGCTACCTCATCCATCTGAAGGAGAAGGGGAGAGGAATGGAATGGGGAGGCCTCTATTCTTCTCTTGGATACGTCTCTTTCAGCCTTATTCCTACGTCGGTCAACAACCAATATGTTAGACTCTACTTCCACGGCTGCATCCTGCATGTGAGCCAGAGTGGTGGCTCTCATTTCCCTTAGAAAGAGGCAGAAATTAGGATCAAAAGCGCTGGCATAAGTGATCTTTGCAGAGGCTTCAGAGGGATTTATCTCGGTGGGGATATTATTGTACATTTTATTAAATCTTTTGGAGAAGTCAGAGACAGACTCTCCTTCCTTTCTCTTCAAAGACCCAAACTTAGTCATGTAATACATGAAGTCCTTTTTGTCTCCCCATTGTCTCAAAAAGGCACTATCCAAAGCCTCAATCCCATCAATAGATCCAGGAGGCATGTCCCTAAACCATTTTCTATCCTCGCCTTCAAGACTATGGATGAAAATCCTCATCCATACATCTGCATGCATGATAAAATGATCGTCTGTAAAATTGTAGAAGGCTTCGAGGTGTTCTTCTATAGTTATGTCCCCCTTGCCTATAAACTTGGGCATCTGCTTGAGGTAACCATCTACTGGAAGGGCATTGAGAGGCTGAGGTAACATAAGGGAATCATACCTAGTAGCTATAATAGCCTCCATTCTAGTAATAGGGGTATTTTATCCTGCCATAGGGATATTAGGTGGAGGAGAACTCGGAGGGGAAGGGGCTCGAAAAGGGGATACTAGGAATGAGCTTCCAGGAAACAATGGGGGATTTAGGGAGAAGGCTAACGGACTTGAGTCAGCAGATGCGTCTCTCTGTGTAGAAGTGGCAATAGTAACAAGAGGAAGAGTGGTAAAGATAGGAGTGGGGAAGTCTTCTGTGGTCCTGGGTCCATGCCAAGGTACAACTTCAGGGGAAAGGGGAGTGACAAGGATTTCTCCCTCCAATCCTAAACCGGGAGGGGAAAACTCAATAGGAACACTCCCGAAATTCATGAAATGGGAGACTTCAGAAAAAGGTCTACTAGGAAGCTGAGGAGAAGAAAATAGAGTTTTTATAGAAGGAGATGGCGGATTACCTAGCTTGGCAGTGGAAGTTTCTCCTTCAGAGGCCTTTCCTTTTCTGAAAATCACCTCCAGATCAACTACAGGTGTAGCTAGAGGCAACTGTGGATGAGATCACGTGTGTTTGCCTTTAGAAGACACAACTAAAACAACAGGTTTGCTCCAGTAGAGTCGTCACAATGGATTCGCCAGGTTCACAGTAGCAATCTTCAAAGGCTCTGATGCCTGATGCACCTTCAGAATCAGAGGCTCAATGTCGTCCGATCTCGGGGAAAATTTTCAACTTCGTCCCCGACAACGGTGCTAGAAATGTTGACGTTGGAAGTCACTCCTAGATTGTAGCAGGAGCAGAGCTCGACGCCCATCAGTTTTATGTCACAATTTGTTTATAGAGGGTGATCAAGTGGAAGAAAACTTGGAACGATATCGTTCTAACTCTGAAACTAGGATGGACATGCAGAGGTAGGTGAGGTCTTAATTAAACTTCAGACAGTGATTTGTAGTAAGGGTGAATAGGAGGAAGACTTATGTGAGAAAAAGCTGGGGGATGTTGTAGGCATTAGGCTTCTAACAACATGTAGAAGAAAAACTTGAACGTAACATCTTCTTACACTAAAATATAGGCAACAATGGAGAATATAACAGTGTCACAATAAATCCTTTATCATAACACAGTCATAGTAATTCACGTGAATCAGTCGATCATGAACTCTCTCAGCATGAGATGAAATTAGATGGGATAAGAAAACTGTCTGTTATAAAACAAGAAATCTCACATACAGATACATAACCAGAGAACTACAGCCTCTGTTAAAACTTTACAATCGGGAGCTTTTCTCTACCATCAATACTTTCAAAAATACAAAAATTGAGTACATATACTCAAATTTTTTTTCCCAACAGAGGCGTGCTCGGACCTCCAAGGCGTGGCATCCCTTCAGTCAAACTCATATGGAAATCCTTCGTCAGATGTCACCTTAACTTTTCATGGCCTTTGCAGGGGAGGTAGCTGAAACATTAAAGGATAAAATGGTGTGTGCAGAATCCTCTGGTCAGACGAGAACTTGACATGACTTCTTTGGAGAAAACCAGCGTACAGGACCATCTTGGGCAGACTACCTACCGGGACCTGCATGCTTTGCATTTAATGAGCGAGATGAGGTTTCAACTACCTCGATCCACCTTCATTTATTTTTAGCAAGGACCAAGATTGAGGTCGAGCTGAACTAGTCTCTGGAGAACGTGGTGATCCCTTCTACAGCTAAACTCAGCGCTTCGACCCTTTGCACAATTCTTTCTATCGCCCCCAAGTGACCACGGGCTGTGACCCTATGCCTATGTTCAAAGGTGCTTTCAACATTTCAGGGTTCGGGGTTAGGAAGGAGATGATCCTTGCTCTTCAAAGTCGTGATGGGTGAAATGATGACATGGCCTGATCAGGTGCCACGCGTCCCTTTGGATGGATGGTTGTGATCTTTCGGTGATACTATGGGCCCGATTCCTGAAAGCCTTAGGTATATCACGTTTCATGGATGGGAGGAGGCTACTCCTTGTGCTTCAAAGTCACGATAGGAGAAATGCTAACATGGCTTGATTGGGCACCACGCGTCCCTTTGGATGGACAACTACGATGATGTCGACGTTTTGGGACCGGTCTGATCATATGGTGCACACTAGCACCTTTTCACCAGGCATGTTCCTCTGTGACTGGGTGCCAAGACCGTGGGCCCAATTCCTAATCACTTTAGGTGCTTCACGTCTCGCACATGGGAGGGAGCTGATCCTTGTCCTCCAAATTCACGATAGGAGAAATGTTGACATGGCTTGATCATGTGCCACACATCCCTTTGGATGGACGGATGCGATGATGTCGGTGTTTTGGGACCGGTCTGATCATATAGTGCACGCTAGCGCCTTTTCCCCAGGCATGTTCCTCTGTGACCGGGCGCCAAGACCATGGGCCCAATTCCTAAGCACTTTCGGTGCTTCACATCTCGCGGATGGGAGGGATCTGATCCTTGTCCTCCAAAGTTGTGATGCGCGAAGAGGCGATAGAGCCTAATCATGCACCACGTGTCCCCTTGGATGGACAGCTGAGATTGCTCCGTGATCAATGGTTGGATTGGATTTTAAAGACTGACGGCCACGATTATTTCGCCATTTGAACAACTCTGGCCCTAAGATCATGGGCCCAACATTAAAATATCTTTTTCATTTTGTGACTCACGAGTTTGTGGGTCGAAGACCCTTGGCTCCCCTTTTCCAAACTCCCGATACCTGAGATGGCGATACGGGTCTGGCTCCTTTCCTTGTCAACACCCTCTACACGAAACCGTCGGTCAGGGTTCAAGTACTAGTGCCTCTCGCAACTTGCAATCTTGTGAGTCGGAGTGTCAAACTTTGGCATTCTCCCCTTACAAAGTCTCGAGATGCGAGATGATGATACGGGTATAGATCTTCTCTGTTGATGAATCCTTGCCGTTGAAAACAAAATGCCCACTTGATTTTAAGCCCAAAAAGGACTTCTTCTGCGTGTTGCGCTTGGTGCTCATGACTACGCCCTTTGCATAAACTGCCCTTGCTAGAATTTAGGCCTTCTTCTTCGCAGCTTGGGCTATGGGCTCAAATGAGAGTAAGAAACCCACCCCTCTTAACAAGAATTAATGTTAACACATAGACCAAAACAAACAAGGATGGTTGGTTCACAATTAAGGATTATTTCCTTTCTTGGGAGGATTACTGGGAATTTGATTTCTCTTAGTAGTGGTAGGTTATTTAGGGGGATTTCCCCCAACTCCCTAATTCTACTTGTTCACTTTATTCTTCCCCTTATTTTTACTCTTCTTGTTATTTTCTTACACATTTTGAGGGTTGGGTGCATTCTTTTAGGCATAGATCTTCCCTTGGGGAGAAGAATTAGGCATAAATTTTCTTGGTTTGGGTTGAGGCATATGAACTTATGGTCCTGAGGGTCCTAGAGTGGATCAAAGAAAAGGATACTAGGGATTATGGGCTAGGTTAGAAACATATGAAGTAGAAGCACCACTACATGAAATGGCACTACATGAAAGGTCATCATTATGAGGAAAAAAATGTTGACGAGAAGGTGAAGTACTAGCTCTTACATGGGAGTACGTACGAGATTGATCATATGGATTATAGGGCATATGGGTATGCCCATATGAAGGTAGACCAAACATAGTGTTCTCTCAAATGTAGTGTGTTCCATACATACTATTTCCATTAGGGGAAATCATATGAACATATGTATTAGAAGTAGATGCAATCGAATCTATGACCCCATATACGGGGTGGGATTCTCCCAATTGATCCCTTTAGGTGGAATTGGAACGACGAGTTTTAGGTATATTTGAATACTGGTAACCTAATTGACCATAAATAAGGTCATATTGTTGAGATTTCATAATATCTTCCTCAATTTGAGGCATAGTTGACACAACATCTTTAGATATGATAGGAAGAAGATATTTTATAAAATAATCTAAAAAGAGAGAGTCACCCAACTTAGTATGACATAAGCTCCTTCTTCGATGCCACTCATGGATATGGGCCATGATATGAGTAGTTGTGTTTAATGACACAAAATAAAGATCTCAACTCCTTCATCATAACGATTGGCTAATTGATAATTGTTTGGGAATGTTTTCACTAGAGATGAAAAATTAAGGTGTGACATTGCAGGTTGTTTGATATACCATTTCACTACAACTCTTGTAAGAGTGTGTTGAAACTAGCATAACCTAATAGAATCACCAATGATGTTATTTGAGGAACACCATAGGTGAATGGAAATGATGTGGTTACATGGGTATTGTAGCACACCTTTTCAGCTACCATGGATTAATCGCTCTTAAGAGGAAACTTTAACACCACTTGGTACATAACTCATACAGGTATTATAAATCCCATGCATTTAAACAAATAAACACATTCTACACAGAGTATTCATATGAGTTATTGCCATAATTAACAATCAATAGCATTTCATACTAATTCATATACACAACGGAAATCATGATAACATAAACAATAGAGTCATGCAAAACATGATTAAAACATAATCAGATACTTATCTTTTAATAGTGGTAGATTCCACCAACCAAGTGCAAGCCTTCCACGAAACTCCCAGCCTTAGACCTCACTGCTCATCATCTCAGCAGTGGGTCACCCCCGAGCTGGGACTAAGCTCCACCCCGAGACAAGGAATCCTAGGTTAGGCTGAGGTTACAAGGAAAACAGTACACAGCCACAGGAAGGAATTCTCTCCCAGGAACCACCCACACTCATTGCCCACGGTCCCTCATTCCCCACATGCCTGTTCCACCCTAGGAGGATACACCTTCTCTGTCACCTGGACAGTCCTTCGGCTACTAACCTCCCTTGCCTTGGGTTATAGAAACAGACCGGACCAAAAATCTCTGGGCTCTATGGTAGCTACAGGGTTCCTTCCAAGAGTTCTCTCCTTCCTCTGTGCACTCTCTCACCTGGAGAGAATCGCTCACAAACACGACTTTTTCCACAAGCTTAGCAATGGAAAAAATGGCTCAGGGTCATGGCTTCGGGATAGAGATCTCACGCACAGGATCGATCTCAGGCAGTGGATGCACACATATTCTCTAGACACATCACGGGCCTTTTCCCAATTCAAACAGAGGTGAAACCAGCTCTTTCAGCATTGATCAAAGTTTTCCTCGGTTCAGTACGGAAGTATACACGGGTTTTTAAATTCAGAAGGTGTACGAAGTTTTTTTGCAGAGCTCGGGTTAGTCGTACTACTCAGAGCTCGTACACCCTCAGGCAGTCCTCTCGAATGAGAGAGTTTCCCCCTTCATGGTCCACCCAAACTATTTTATTTGTATGCACCAAGGTCGACACTTGTCGCCCTGGAGACTGCATGCATTCCACCAACATGCATCACCTTCCCTTGGTCAGGAACCTAGGATAAAAAAAATAAATGGCACATGTTCTTTTGGAATAATAATAAAATATTATTCCTAGGCTTAAGCCCCCTTTTCCCACCTTCCATCCCCTAATCCCTTGCCTTCTCTATGGAAGCTTAGTACCCCTTCACTCATTCATCATGGTCGGTCTGCACCTGGCAGTGTTTACAATTTTATTAAATGTTTTTGTATGTATACAAGTACAAAATCAGGCCTTGGGCCTCCAACCCTTAGGCTCTCTGGTCTAACAATCACATAAGCCCATCGGCTTATACAAATTTGGCTCACTAGCCTATAACACATATTTACAATTCATTTCATACATCAGATTTACAATTGGGCTCGGCCTTGGGGACATTACAATCCCCCTCCCTTATTTTTGCATTGTCCTCAGTGCAACTTACACTATCTCTACAAGCCTTTCAAAATTTTCAAAAATATGCGAGTACTCTGCCCGCATAACTTCTTCATGCTCCCATGTCGCATCCTCAGGACCGTACCAAGTCCACTGGACCTTTATAAGCTCTATGGCTCAATTCTAGAGTTGTTTGCTTTTCCTATCCAATATGCGCACAGGATGCACTTGCAGGACACCTTCTGGTTCCACCTGAATCACATTCCAATCGATAACATGATTAGCATCAGGTACATATTTCTTAAGTAGTGAAACATGAAACACATTTTGTTCAGTCATAGATGCAGGTAGTGCAAGCATGTATGCAACTGGCCCAATCTTTTCTAGGATCTCAAATGGCCCACAAAATCTTGCTGTCAATTTGGTACAACTTCCCAACTTTAGGGAACTCCCGTTAGCCTTCACTTTCAGGAAAACATGGTTACCCACTTTGAATTCTCTATGGGTTCTGTTACTGCTAGTGTAACTTTTCTGCCTATCCTGGGAAGCTTTTAGATTCTGTTTAATTTTTATCATTTGATCTTCCATCTCTTTGAGCAGCTTAGGCCCAACTACTGCTCTATCGGATGGATTATCCCAACTCACTGGAGTGTTGCACTTTCTTCCATAAAGTGCTTCGAATGGGCTCATATTCAATGATGCATGATACCCATTATTGTAGGTGAATTCTACCAAATATAGGGTAGTCTTCCCACCTTGATGGTTTGTCCATCACATACATTCTCAGTATGTCTTCTATTACCCTATTCACCCTCTCTGTCTGACCATCAGGTTCAGGATGATACGCTGCACTAAAGTTCAGATTCGTTCTGAATCCCTTGAACAATCCTTTCCAGAAATTCGAGGTGAATTTTGAGTCCCTATCAGACTCAATTGCCTTAGGAATTCCATGCAAGCGTGCAACTTCTTTTAAAAAGATATCAGCAACATCAGCTACCCTATGGGTGGTTTTTAGTGGAATAAAATGGGCGGCTTTAGTAAGCTTGTCCACCACCACCATGATTGAATCATGTTGCTTGTTGGTTCTAGGTAGTCCGGTGATAAAATCCATTGTTACCACATTCCATTTCCACTCAGGAATAGGTAAAGGTTGCAACAACCCTGCTGGGTGTCTATGCTCAGGCTTAACCTTCTGGCACTCCATACATCTAGCGATGTATTCATCAATTTCTTTCTTCATACCCGGCCAAAAATAATGGCTTTTGACTACTGCCATAGTCTTCTGATATCCAGGATGTCCAACATAAGCCACGTTATGCATCTCCTTTAGAATTGTCAGCTTCAATTCTCGGACATTGGGTACATACACTTTGTTTTTATAAAGAATTAAACCATTAGTTCCCAAGGTGTAACTTTCCTTGGTCTGTGGTCTCTCACGCTGCTGTAACTTTGCTACAAGACTTATGTACTGCAAATCAGTATTTGCATCTTCCAAAATTCTATCTTTCATCTCAGTCCTGTACATGCTAATGGCTATAGCATGTAATTCGTTCACTTTTCTGCTGAGTGCATCAACCACCTTATTTTCTTTCCCTTTGATATGCTTGATATCAAAGTCATATTCACACAGAAACTCCAGCCATCTGGTTTGCCTCGCATTTAAAGTCAGCTGATCAAATAAATACTTCAAACCATTGTGGTATGTTCTTAATTCAAATCTCCTTCCCATGAGGTAATGTCTCCATTTCCTCAAGGTGTGGATGATTGCTACTAGCTCTAAATCGTGAGTGGCATTTCATGCTCTTTCATCTTTTGGGACTCATAACAAATTACAAATCCCTCTTGGCTGAGAAATCCTCCCAGCCCCTCCTTACACGCATCTGTGCACACTATGTAATCCTTATTTGGATCTGCAATCTTCAGGATTGGAGCACTGGTTAGTAGCTGCTTCAATCATTGGAAGTTGCTCTCACATTCTTCCGTCCACTGGAACTGCTTCTCCTTCCTTTGCAAGGAAGTGATAGGGTGAGCTATCTTTGAGAATCTGGCTATAAACCTTCTGTAGTAGCCTTCTAGACCCATAAAAGATCTAACTTCTGCCACATTCCTTGGCACTGACCATTTTCGAATGGCCTCAACCTTCTCAATATCCACAACGATCCCTTCCTTTGATATAATGTGCCCCAAGTAATGAATCTGCCTTTGGTAAAATGAGCACTTACTCAGTTTTGCGTACAATTGGTGTTCTCTCAACACCTGCAGCACCATTCTCAGGTGTTGTTCATGTTCTTCCTCTGTCTTGGAATACACCAAGATATAGTCCAGAAAGACTATGACAAACTTGTCCAAATAATCTCTGAACACTCCATTCATTAAGCACATGAAAACAGCAAGTGCATTTGTCAGTCCAAATGACACCACTGTGAATTCATAATGACCGTACCTTGTTCTAAAGGCGGTCTTGCTAATGTCCTCATCATTTATTCTCACTTGGTGATATCCATATCTGAGATCTATTTTTGAAAATATTTTCACATCCTTCAACTAATCAAAAAGATCATCAATCCTTGGCAGAGGATACTTGTTCTTGACAGTGACCTTATTCAACTGTCGGAAATCAATGCACATTCTCAATGTCCCATCTTTCTTATTCACGAATAGGACCGGGGCTCCCCAAGGTGACACACTGGGGAGAATGTATCCCTTCTTTAGTAGCTCTTCGAGCTGCAATTGCAACTCTTTTAGCTTTGGCATACTCATTCTATAATGAGCCTTCGAAACTGGAGCTGCTCCAGGCATCAAATTTATAGAAAAATCGATGTCCCTCTTCGGAGGTAATCCAAGTACCTCCTGAAATACATCCTTGAATTCTTTGAGTACCTTGTGATTTTCTAGATTCGAGACTACATCTCGAGATGCTTCTTCCACCCAAGCTGCATATAATTGAAATCCTTTCCAGTAACATTTCTTCAGCTGCATGGCTGAGATTTCCCTAATAGCCATAGCTCTAGGAATTCCTTGAACTGTTACCATATTTCCCTCTTCGTTCAGGCAGGTAAACCTCTTGTTACAAGAATCTAGAAGGGCATGGTGTTGGTCCAAGCAGTCCATCGCAATTAAGCAATTGTATGAGCCTAAAGGCAAAATGTTCAATTCAACCTTAGTGCTCATTCCTTTCATGTCCACTGAACAAGACTTAACCAATTCAGTGACCTTCCTCTTGGTCCCTGTGGCCAACTTCACTAACCAAGACTTTTCAAGTTTGCTTCTTGTTAAATGTAAAATTTCCACCACTCTAGGATCTGTATAACTATGGCTAGCCCCTAAATCAATTAAAATAACAAGTGGTCAGTTGTTGATCGTACCTTCCACTTCAATCATGTGCAATTGAAATTCTGCTTGTTTGTTGTCCAGGGCTGCGTAGATCCTCTACATTTTGCTGCTCATATCCTCCACTGTTTTAGCTTGTTGAACAGTATGGACAATTCTTGCTTTGTCTTTTCTGTGGGGGTAGTCTCTGTACCTATGATTCCCTTTACAGCCCCAACACTCCATAGGGGGAGACCTTGGCATCTGCTCACTCCCTTCAACTTTCCTGGGGTCTCTAAAATATGACTATCCCCAAGGGCTGTTCTTGAAAAAGAGTGGTCTATTTCCCTTCTGCCTCTGTTCTTTCTTAAACCTCTTCTAGTCATCCCAAGCCTTCCGAAAGTTAGGCTTTTCTCTTTGTTGTTCGTATAAGCATTTTTCCCTTCTTATTGTTTCTTCCATAGTCTTAGGATCATCATATTGAATCTTGTCACCAATGGAAGGTGGCAGTCCACTCAGATACCTCTGAATTTTAACAGCCTCATCTTTGATGAATGGAACATACTTTAGTAGTTCCAGAAAACTTCGTTCATACTCATCAATGGTCATACTTCCCAACTTGAGTTCGAAGAACTCCTTCATCTTTCTGTCATAGTATCGTTTGGTCAGGTATTTCTTCCCAAAATACCTCTTAAACTCCTTCCACGTGACCTCTTTCTCTCTGATGTGTTTCATCTGCACCAACTGATCCCACCACATGGATGCTTTTCCTTTCAGCTGGTACATTGCAATTCTTCCTTCTGTAGTTGGAAGTATTTCTTTATACCCAGCAACCATATTTTGACATCTTCTTCCTTCTTATGTTCACCATCAAACGTAGGTGGTTTAATCTTGTTGATTTCCCCTTTCAATTCATCCCTTCTAGATTTTCGGTGCTTTCTAGTAGGAGACGAGCTCGAACTATTGTGTGTTCCCCTACTGGAATGTATTTGGGAGCGACTAAGATGTCAGCTACCACTCCTCGACCTCCTTTTCCTCTCAGGAGTCCTGACGCTTCTTGATCTCCTTCTTCTCCCAGGGGTTCTGCGACTCTCCATCTTACTTGAGTCTCTTCCCTTCTCAAGTTTCCTCTCTATTCTTTCCAGGCTCTTCAAAAATTTTAAGTTTAATACACCTTGTCGATCCCTGACTTTCATGAGCTTTCGTCTATCAACTTGGTGAGCCTGGGCCTCTCTTTGCAATCCTTCAATGATTTTCATTACGTGTTATTCCTTATCCTTTTCTTTTCTATTCCCATTGGAGTTTGATCCTTCCACTTCCACACTGACATCCTTTCCTTCTCGTTCGTCTCCTGTTTCGGAGGCAATCTGTACCTTTTCCCATTCCATACTAGGCGTTGGTTAACTGGAGTCCTGACCCTCGTTGAAATCTGCACACGCACTGTGCAATTCAATTCGAAGTTTGTCAGGCCATGAAAAATTCATGAAAAATCCACAATATTTATATGCCAATACGAACAAGAACAAAATACATTTCAATTCAAATAAGTTTTCTGAGCTCTCATTCGGCTCTGCAATTTTTGGGTCTTCGAAACTTTCATTTTCGACATTTCGGGACTTTCGGGCCTTCGGGTTTTCGGTACTCGGAACTTCGGGTTTTCGGCACCCGGGAGTTCATTTTGCAGTGACTCCCAACCTTTTATCATTTCAATTCCTGAATTCCGAAAAATTGGTTTCCTTATTCTCCGAGCCCACAACATAGTTGTTGTCCTTAAAATTCGCTACGATTCTTCTGTCTTCGGAGATTTCGGGACTTCGGGACTTTAGGTTTTCGGTCCATGAGTCTTTCAGACTTGCTTTCCTTTCCAATCCCTGACTTCTGAAATTCTGATTTACTTTACCCTCCGGACCCACATAGCACAGTGGTCACCCACAACCACAGTGGCACGTGGCACATTCATGAGGGTCCATGTCACTTTTAATGATGTCATCGAGTTCCACCACTCTCGCTTTTCTTCTCAACCCACTGGCACGTGGTACATCTCTATGTGTCCACGTCCATTTCAAGTAAAATCCAATGGTCAGATCTTTCTCAGATTTACGGCGCAAATCCTTTCAGCGTTTTGAGTTTCGGGCATTGGAAGTTCGTGCATCCACACATCTTGAACTTCCATTTGCCGAAATCCCGAAATCATTGTCTATTTAACTACTTGATCCAATGGTCAAGTTCTTCTCCCCACGATCTATGGTGTAGGTTGTTTCAGGATTTCGGGGTTTTGGGTTTCGGAGCTGTTCACCTCTCCTCACTTCCCATCTCCCAAAACATCGATTTCTTCCTGGACAATTAACGGTCCAGATCTCTCTTAGATCGACGGTTATGATCCAATCATGAATTCGCGTTTCATGAATTCTCACAAACTCACCCTTTGACCATTTCAAGTTACAAGTCAGCGAAAGGTTGATCTCTCTCCACGCGTTCTTTCTGATGGACAGTCCTGACTAATTTGGGATTTCGCGTATTGCGACTTCCACACTCCTATGCAATTCCAAAGGGCTTTAAACCCCATGCACACTTTCCAGATCTGACGGTCACGAGGGTTCACCTTCCCTCCCGAACAGATCCTAAAGCTCCAGCACTTTTGGTGTGGAGTCCTCTCTCCCTTTGGACTTATACCACACTGGTTGTAGTTTCATAATGTTTCTATACCTCTTGAGCTTAAAAACTCATCAAGTAACTCCTTGACACTTTGGAGCAAACCAGGGTCCGAAATTGACCTTCCAGACCCAATTTCCCCTCTCATTATTGGTCCAAATACCGCTCCACTGGCCCATCTAGGCTCAATGTCAAAACCTTGGCTCTGATACCAAACTGTAGCGCACCTTTTCAGCTACCATGGCTTAATCGCTCTTAAGAGGAAAATTTAACACCACTTGGTACATAACTCATACAGGTATTATAAATCCCATGCATTTAAACAAATAAACACATTCTACATAGAGTATTCATATGAGTTACTACCATAATTAACAATCAATAACATCTCATACTAATTCATATACACAACGGAAATCATGATAATATAAACAGTAGAGTCATGCAAAACATGATTAAAACATAATCGGATACTTGTCTTTTAATAGTGGTAGATTCCACCAACCAAGTGCAGGCCTTCCACGAACCTCCCAGCCTTAAGCCTCACTGCTCGTCAGCTCAGCAGTGGGTCACCCCCGAGCTGGGACTAAGCTCCACCCCGAGACAAGGAATCCTAGGTTAGGCTGAGGTTACAGGGAAAATAGTACATAGCCACAGGAAGGAATTCTCTCCCAGGAACCACCCACACTCACTGCCCACGGTCCCTCATTCCCCACATGCATGTTCCACCCCAGGAGGATACACCTTTTCTGTCACCTGGACAGTCCTTCGGCTGCTAACCTCCCTTGCCTTGGGTTACAGCAACAGACCGAAATGGAAGTCTCCGGGCTCTGTGGTAGCTACATGGTTCCTTCCAGGAGTTCTCTCCTTCCTCTGCGCACTCTCTCGCCTAGAGAGAATCACTCACAGACACAACTTTTTCCACAAGCTCAGCAATGGCAAAAATGGGTCAGGGTCACGGCTTTGGGACAGATATCTCATGCATAGGCTCGATCTCGGGTAGTGGATGCACACGGATTATCCAGACACAACACAAACCTTTTCCCGATTCAAACAGAGGTGAAACCGGCTCTTTCAGTATTGATCACAGTTTTCCCTAGTTCAATACAGAAGTATACACGGGTTTTTCAATTCAGAAGGTGTACGAAGTTTTTCTGCAGAGCTTGGTTCAGTCGTACTACTCAGAGACCGTACACCCTTAGGCAGTCTGCTCGAATGAGAGAGTGTCCCCCTTCACGGTCCACCCAAACTGTTTTATTTGCATGCACCAGGGTCGACACTTGTCGCCCTGGAGACTGCATGTGTTCCACCAGCACGCATCACCTTCCCTTGGTCAGGAACCTAGGATAAAAAAAATAAATGGCACATGTTCTTTTGGAATAATAATAAAATATTATTCCTAGGCTTAAGCCCCCTTTTCCCACCTTCCAACCCCTAATCTCTTGCCTTCTTTGTGGAAGCTCAACCCCCCTTCACTCATTCATCGTGGTCGGTTTGCACCTGGCGGAGTTTACAATTTTATTAAATGTTTTTGTATATATACAAGTACAAAATCAAGCCCTGGGCCTCCAACCCTTAGGCTCTCTGGTCTGACAATCACATAAGCCCACCAGCTTATACAAATTTGGCTCACCAGCCTATAACACATATTTACAATTCATTTCATACATTAGATTTACAACTGGGCTCGGCCTTGGGGACATTACAGGTATTCTCCAATATATCCCTCAAATTTGGAGATATTTGAGGGTAGCTTGGTAGGCATAATGGGTCAAGTAGGGTTGTGCTAGATGGGATTATTGGTAAGCTTGGTCAAATTTGGGATATTTAAACAGGACATAAATGAGAGGTTAGGTGTGAGATTGACATTGGAACTGGCATTGGGGTTGGGAGTTAGGATATTTTTAGACATATTGGCCACTAGAATCACCTGTGGGGGAGATGCACTAGAGCTAGATGACTCCGAACCGGATGAGGATTAATTCAACTTAGAAGAGTTTGATTTAGATGAACTCAAAGAAGGATGTGATGGAGGTTTATTTTGTTTGATTCTCACACGTCAAGTGGGAGAAATAACATTTCTAAGGAAACCAAGAATGGGTTGTAATCCCCTAAGTCTATGAGAGTGCCTAAGGGATATGGGGGGAACAATCTTGAGTAAATGATAAGTCTCACCAAAAAAGTAATGCCACCTAAATATTAGTGAAGGGTAAATAAAAAATTCTTTAACTCAACTAAGTACTAAATTGGACTAAGGTGTAATGTGTTCCAATAAAGTAAAGAAATAAGGTAACAAAAATTAATCCTAGAAATGAAAAATACCTAGTAACCTAAGGGTGATGCTACTTAAAAGGTGTAAGAATTAAATAAATACTCTTACAATTTTTTTCTCAAAAAAAGGTAGTCAAGTCCACCTTTAGAAACAAGTAAAGAGTTGAAAAAGGGTCTTCCAAACACTCAAGTTGATGGGAGATGATGCCCATTAATAAAGTGAGTAAATGTACAAAATAGATAGTTATATGAAGGACAATGAGAGACTCCAATTGTCCAACAAATATTTGTCTTAGGTGCTCTTCCTTCCACGAGAGCCACCTAGGTAGGAACCTAGAGAAGATCCAATGGAGTCACCAATCCTCTATTGGTGTTTTTTTTACTTATATGTACCAAAAATACCTACTTAATGGTTGTGTTTATTAAATAGCAACTAAAAAATGAAATAAACAAAAAATCCATACACAAAGAGATGATTCTCTATTCTACCTCATGCAAGAGGAAAGAAATTAAATAATAAATTATCTAATGCATAAGATACGATAAAGAGTATAAATGACTTCACTACCCAAATGAAAACAATAAGATTTACAACTTAGACACCTCAAAGCAGTTGATCAAGCAATGTGGGCTCCAAAGACAACTTGAAAGAGGGTATTTTGTGTCCCTATATGCTCCACTCCAAGCTTTGATGGTAGAATGAATATTCTCCGATGGTAGAAAGATCTAAACTAAGGGTGTGTCTGGAGGAATTTTGGCAGTGTAAGATGATATGGCTGAGTGAATCTAAGGGCTTTATATATAGTAGAATAGGTGGAACTTTTCTAGATCTAGTTTCAATGTGAATTATCTCATTGTATTAATAAAGAAGTGGGATGGCGATAACTTGAATACGAGATCAAATGCTATTTTTGGAAATAACATATTGGTAAGATCCACTTTAGGCCACTATGCCATTTTTGGAAGGAATTCAACACTATCATGTCAAAAATAATAAATGTTTTTTCTATTTTAGGGACAACATGCATTTTTTTAAAGGATAAGTGCACACGATGCACACAAAAAATAAGGTAAATACTATGCGCTAACTTTTTGGTCAAACTTGGATGTTTAACTTGAATCATGTGACAAAATTGAGATCATATGATGATGTAAATGATGGAAATGAGGGCTAAAGGTTGCCAAAGTGATGTGTACAACTGGAAATACCTCTAACAAAGTATGTGACCAAAATTGAGCTGATAACACATTCCCAGACACTAAATGAAAGATGAAAGTAATTTATGGGCATGTGGCATATAACCTATTAAGTAAATATCTCCTACAAGAATAACCCTTCCTAATGTATAAGGCAAGGGACCCTAATCATAATATCTAAACAAGGTTAATAGAGATTAGTTTGGGACCCTCTAAATATAACAAAAGATAAAGGTACTATAGTTGAACAAAAATCCTTTGGGTGATCTAACAAAATGCATGGGATCACTTAGTAAAAATATGCCAAACATGTGCATTCAAAGAATTATAAAAAAATACTCTATTTCATAATTTATTGTATAAAATCTTATTTCTCTAATCCTCTATTAGTAAATTGATTTATGATAATTCATAGTCCTTTATTGAAAATTTACTAAATTTTTGAGTAAAAATTCCATCAAAAATTAAAACAAATATTCTTATATAATTTTAAAGTTCCGATACCAATTATTTATAAACATAACAAAATATATATATTTAAAATTAAATACCTCATGTAAGCACTCATGTGGTATTTTCCATAGGGTGACCCATGTGACAAAATGCTTGGCTTAAAAAGGTCAACTTGGGACATTGATAATGGAGGATTTTGAACCTTATCAATGCACACATGTATAGTGGGATAAAAATTTCAAATTGTGGATTCCACCCTTATTCACCATTTAGTTTATGGCATTAGTTTTCAACATGATTTTACAAGTTTATGATTTTCATGTTTTTTAGTTAAATTATAAACTTAACACAAAGTATAAAAGTAAACATAAACTAAGGAGTGAATTAAAGTAAATGATTTTGAACCTTATCAATGCACACGTATATGGTGGGGTAAAAATTTCAAATTATGGATCCCACCCTTATTCACAAAACCATTTAGTTTATGACATTAG
This sequence comes from Picea glauca, assembly GCA_000966675.3. Lineage (NCBI taxonomy): Eukaryota > Viridiplantae > Streptophyta > Pinopsida > Pinales > Pinaceae > Picea > Picea glauca. Next base: position 395,052 of record JZKD02S0189164.1, on the reverse strand, counting down.
TTGGCAACATGATTTTAGAAGTTTATGATTTTTATATTTTTTTAATTAAATTATTCACAAACCATTTAATTTATGATTTAGTTTATGGCATTAGAACTAAATGATATTAGTTATTTAATTTATGATTTAGTTTATGGTATTAGAATTAAATGACATTAGTTGGCAACATGATTTTATAAGTTTATGATTTTTATATTTTTTTAATTAAATTATTCACAAACCATAGTTTATGACATTAGTTGTCATGATTTTACAAGTTTATGATTTTTATGTTTTTTAATTAAATTGTAAACTTAACACAATGCATAAAAGTAAACATAAACTAAAGAGTTAAAGTAAATGTTGGGAATGAAAAAACAATAATACAAAATTATTTTCTTTATGACTACAATATCCATGAATTAAATAGAGCTTCAAGTCCATGGTAAACATTCTAATTTAATCTCATTTTCACATCTAGGTTAGTACGTAATAGATACTGAGAAGGTAAACGATAAACGTATTCCTTAAAAAAAACTTAGAAAGATAACACAAGATAATAATGCAATGTAAGATCACTTCCATCCATGTACATAGAAAGATAACACAAGATAATAATACAACGTAAGATAACTTCCATCCATGTACATATGCTACAATTTTAACAATGTTATTAATAATATGTTATTAATAGTACCTTGGGTCATATTTACAAGATCATTGATATACAAAGTCCAAGAACTTGTTATAACACGGTTTTCACACTTACTTACACAAACACACTTATTTACACAAACATTTGAGAAATTAAGAGTCACATAAAAAAAAATTCAACTTCTTCTTTGATTCAAATTCCAATTAACTGTTGCTTCTTTGGCATTTCACATTCCACCCCAATCTTTAGAGAAGTAAAATATGCTTTAGGAAGATCTGGGTTCCACACCAACTTAGACATGGAGAGGGTGAATATTCCCTACTTTAAGTCACCACCACATAGAATGTATATAAACAAGGGCAGTTGCGAAGCAACAAGTCCTTGTCAAAAGAAGAAGCTAAGACAAATTATAAAATTGTATTATTGCATTCACATTAACATGGAATAATATACGCGTGTAAGATGAGAAACATACACGCATTGATAAAATTTAAAAGAGTTGTTGCACCACCTAGCTAGGGATGCTAGACATACACTGGACACTGTTAAAAGCAAATTCAGTTCGAGATGCGGAAGGAGCATCTTGTGTTTGGCAGATAATACTTTCCTCCGTAAGAGGGAGTGTTATATTTTGTACCTCTATAAATTTTCATGTCCTGAGCACACTTGTCAGTTCAGTAGGTACCTATCAAGCATGGGCAGGGTTCTTGTGTGCAACTGAGTGTGAGGGGGGAGGCGCCAAAGAAAACTTAACTACGCTATTATATGCAAAAAATGAAAAAAAATTGAGTAAAGAGCGAGTAAGTTAAGAGAATTTGTACAAAAAGTTCACATAAAATGGAAGAATGATCGCTCTAAAATTGTTGTGCGCTCCATGGAGAATGATTCAGACTCTAGAAGTCTTCAAGGTTACTAAGAAAAGTTTAACTTTTTTAATTAATTTAATATACATTTAAAAATAAAAATAAAATGAAAATTACAATATTTTTGATCAATTTAAAATGTTATAGTTGTACAAATCTAAAATACAAGCCAACCATTACCACACACCACATGCATAATATGATAAAGCATCATATTTAACACAAGATTATGGTTGAGATTAAAACAAATAAAATAACACAAATAAACAGAAGCAAGAGTTCATGCTTAAAACAAACTCCATAACCCCAATCCATAGTATTAACAGCGGCCCTAATTCCAATGTTTATCAATCGGGGAAATAAAACATAGTTAATAATGTAAACCTAGAATCCAGTGTGCAACTGCAAACCCATAATCCATATTTTGCAAAGACAAGAATCATGCTATATGGGGATAGAGACCACCATAAATTTACAATGAAACCTCTTCCACCGAACCACAATCCATAGTATTAACAACAACCATAATTCCAATGTTTATCAAGGGGGGAGGAAAACACAGTTAATAATGTAAACCTAGAACTCTGTCTACAAACCCTCGTTCCATATTTTGCAAAGACAATAATCATCCTATGTGTGTATCAAGGAAACCATAAATTTACAAGGAAACTCCTCTTTGACAACCCCAATCCATATGTAACGACAATTGTATGCATGCTTTCTTGAGCTCTGCAGACTTGTCACAATTAACCTTCACATGTAACGATAATTGCATGCATGCTTCCCTTTGGTGATGGCACGTATCATATGCATTCCCGAGAACAATAAAATTACATCTAACATCGAAAAACCTAAAAATTGTTTTCCTGGGAGAATTAGAAAAAGGGTCTCAAGAGAGTGGAACCAGAGCTCACTTCGAGGAGATCAACATAGACCTGTTCAAAAGGATTATGGAGCCTGGAGCCTGTGAAGAAATGCATGCGGGAGGACGAAGCCATGGTATATGGTGCAGTTGTGCAGGCTTCCATTCTTATCAAAGAAGACAATGAGAAGGTGAAAGACCTGTTGTTACTAGACGTCACGTTGTTGAGTATTGGGTTCGAAACCCTCAAAGGCGTAATGACAGTACTAATTTCATGGAATACAACCATTCACACCAAGGAGAAGATTTTATGGGGTCTTAATTCAAGTATACAGAGGTGAAAGGGCACAGATGAAGGACAATAACCTGTTGCAAAAATATACATGCATACCATAATGTTTGAACAATTCCAATTCTCACATTACACCAATTTTGGATGTAGATATGAACACATGGATTTTGAGTAAGCCATCGGGATTTTGTAAGCCTTGCTTGTGTCACGTGTTCTTCACTTTGTAGAGTATTCATGTGGTTGTGGCTTCATGAAAAGAGTTCAACATGCAACGTTATCACCATGCAAAGGATGAAAATCCCAACTGGCTAATGCCTTCACATGAGGGGATGTTTGGTCGAGAAACATGTTGCATGAAAACCCCAGCTGGTGAATGCCTTCACATGAGGGGTGGTCTGGTTGAGAAACATGTTTGAATCCAAATGTATTTAATTCTATTGTGTTGGGAAAACATAACCAAACATAACCAATCTCTTAAGACTTGGAAACACCATCGCCATTGAAATGTTAAGCCTCCACCAGAGAAGACACACAAAGAAGAAAAATAAGGCGTTGTGGACGGTGATGCCTAGCATGTGATGCTTCTGAAGGCTATGCGAGCTTAGATTTGAGTTCAAAACCCTATAATGATAGTGATAGCAGTAGAAAAATGGGAAGCACAGAGGAGCCAGAGCGCAAGAGACAACATAACAATCATATTTCTCCTATGCTCAAGAAGCAGCCCCTGCTTCCTTCTTCTGAAGAAAAAAAGGTAATTATTCCTTATTCTTTCCTTTCTTTGTTCATTTTTTGTGGGGGGCTTCTCGAGGGTTCGAACCCTCGAACCCAGGAGTTTTGAGCTCTCACAATGGAATAAGCTCTGGTGTTCAGAATCAGGTTTCCTGAGACAACCGACCATACTATTCTTGTCGGTGATAAATTTTATTTTCATTTTTCGGTTTGAATTTATTAATTAGGTCAATTTTCAGCGAGTTACAATGCACACATGAATTTTTAGAGGTCGTTGCTCAAGCTTCTGGGATTTTGGTTTCGAAGTCTTTTGCTTGTGCGTTCTACACGTCTCCTGTTACGATATATACATGGGGTTAGGGTATGCAGGATACAATTCTTCTGTGTATTTTATGTTCTATATTCTAACCGAGTAGTGATTTGTTCAGTTTATGTGAAAGGAAGGCAATTTCTACAAACCCTTTATACCTGCGACAGGCTTGTAGGAGGTTTTACGAGCAATGAGGACTAGTTCTGAAGAAATGCTACCATGTTGAATTAACTATACTCTCTTTTGAAAGATTACTATGTCTTTCTCGTCTTGCAACATCTCCTGCTTGAAGTTAAATTAAAAAAGGCCCAATTGACGATACTACTTTTAGGGGCACTTCCTGCATATTGCCATATCAAATAAATTCCAGTAATTATTTCTAACGAATTCTAATTATATATACAAAACAATTGCTATTACTTAATTTAGGTGTTGGATAAAGGTACGGAGTATTCCCTGGTCTGGTTGTTCTTACATGTTTTGGATCTGTAGGATCTATAGTTCAGTTAATGGACTTACGATATTTCCACAATCACTCGTCAGGAAAGTGTTTCATTTTTAGCTTGGTCAATTACACCCTTTTTCCATGGATCATCTCTCACCAAAATGTAGTTGTCTTCCAGTTTGTAACCGGGATTTTAAGTGAATTAAGTTTTGTTATTGTCTATGTTTGTAAAGTCGTAACTTTGTGCGCTAGGCAATATTCTTTTGAATTTCAGACATGTTTTGAAGTTGAGACATGTTTGCTTAGCTTTGTTCACTCTGTTTATTTCAAGTGAGATCTTCAAATCTAAGCCTTTTTCATTTAGATTTTTGCATTTCTATTGAATAAGGGGTTACTAATTCTCACTCAAATGTTGGCAGGTTGATGCAACAATTCTACAGTATCAAAATAAAAAACTCGCTCAACAATTAGATGCTGAGAAAAATGAAATCCATGTCCTTGAAGGAAAATTTAATCTGCTCAAAAGAAAACAAACTGCCTACGAGGACATATTGATTACAGTAAACAGAAAGCTATTCTGTAACCGATAGCTTTATGCATGCAAATTGCAAATCATTCATTATCTCAAAAACAAATCCAACATCGTAACATTGTCTCAACAACAAAGCCAACATCAAGGAATGTTTGAAAGCTAAGACTATTTGCTTCTTCTTCATCTGCTCAGTTCAAGCTGAGACTACTTACTTCTTCTTCATCTGCTCAGTTCATGGAACAAGTGAAAGCTCAGACTTCTTGCTTCTTGTTCATCTGCTCAGTTCATCAAATAGAGAAGACATGAGAAATAAAATGTTATGCAATCTGTTAGCTAATTGGCTAGCTAGACATAAAATTATATATTCGAATCTTTATGTGAATAACAAAGCATCTATGGAAAGAAGGCGGTGAATATTAAAGTATATATGAAAGGCTATGAATTCAAGCCGTGAATAACAAAGAGATTGTGCATCTAATGACATAGGTGGCTCAACCAATGCAGCATTTTCCAAGTAAAATAATAATTTGTAAAATAATAATTTGTGAGATATTATATTATATTTAAAGAATACCACCTAAAAAAATACAATTTACTTTAAATTTTAAATATTTAATTTGTTAGATATTATATTCTATTTAAATATTTATTTTGTCAGATATTATATCCTATTTAAAGAAGACCGTGACAAAACTTACAATTTACTTTATTTAAATATTTAAAAACCCTCAATAAATTGCATACATAAAGTAATGTAATTTAAAATAATACTTCGAACATGTTAAAAACTTAGGTTAAATTACAATACGTGAGTACTTTATCTAAATATTTAAAGACCCTCAATCAATTGCATACATAAAGTAATGTAATTTAAAATAATACTTCGAACATGTTAAAGACTTAGATTAAATTACATTATGTGAGAGTTCTGCAATAAGACTATGAATTTATTAACCAATAACATTGCTTATAAATAACAATTTAAATATTATAAATATGATTATTTAGTTTCTCTTATGTATAACATTGTGGAATTGGAAAATATTAATAGTCAAACATTGATTAATGGAATTTCAACGATTAATACTTCGAAAATGTTAAAAACTTAGGTTAAATTACATTATGTGAGAGGTCTGCAATAAAACTATGAATTTAATAACCAATAACATTGTTTATAAACAACAATTTAAATATTATAAATATGATTATTTAGTTTCTCCTATGTATAACATTGTGGAATGTGGAATTTTGGAAAATATTAATAATCAAACATTGATTAATGGAATTTCAACGATGAATGTTGATTAATGTAATTTCAACTATGAATCAATTGCTACGAGTCTTGGAAACATCGATTAATTGATAGAATTTCAACAATAAATCTATTGCTTATAAACAACAATTTAAATATTATAAATATGATTATTTAGTTTCTCCTATGTATAACATTGTGGAATTGGAAAATATTAATAGTCAAACATTGATTAATGAAATTTCAACGATTAATACTTCGAAAATGTTAAAAACTTAGGTTAAATTACATTATGTGAGAGTTCTGCAATAAGACTATGATTTTAATAACCAATAACATTGTTTATAAACAACAATTTAAATATTATAAATATGATTATTTAGTTTCTCCTATGTATAACATTGTGGAATGTGGAATTTTGGAAAATATTAATAATCAAACATTGATTAATRGAATTTCAACGATGAATRTTGATTAATGKAATTTCAACTATGAATCAATTGCTAYGAGTCTTGGAAACATCGATTAATTGATAGAATTTCAACAATAAATCTATTGCTTATAAACAACAATTTAAATATTATAAATATGATTATTTAGTTTCTCCTATGTATAACATTGTGGAATTGGAAAATATTAATAGTCAAACATTCATTAATGGAATTTCAACGATGAATCAATTGCTATGAGTCTTGGAAACATCGATTAATTGATTGAATTTCAACAATAAATCGATTGCTATGAATCTTGGAATTGAAAACATCAATTGAATTTCAACAATGAGAATCTTGGAATTGAAAACATCAATTGAATTTCAACAATGAATCGATTGCTATGAATCTTAGAATTGTAAAATATTAATATTTAAACATCAATTAATTGAATTTCAACGATAAATCGATTGCTATGAGTCCTCACCTTCGACATGTACTAATAACTCATTTGATGAGTTACCATCCCATAAGACATATAACAATTAAAATTGATGTCATCTACATTAGTTCAACATATAAAGTTATATAACAACTAAAATTGATGTCATGTACATTAGTTCAACATATAAAGTTATGATTATTTTGGTTTTTTTTATCTTTGATTATTATATCAAATGATTTATATGTTTCTAAAATGTACACGTGATATAACATATAAAGTTATGATTATTTTGGTTTTTTTATCTTTGATTATTATATCAAATGATTTATATGTTTCTAAAATGTACACGTGATATAAGGAAATCTTCATCTTTGATTATTATATCAAAGATTTATATGTTTCTAAAATGTACACGTCATATAAGGAAATCTTCACCTTGATTCTTTTTTAACATATAAAGTTATGATTATTTTGGTTTTCTTTTGATTATTACATGAAATTATTTATATGTTTCTAAAATGTACACGTGATATAAGGATATCTTCACCATGATCTTTTTTTAAGAGTGGAGGCATATCTACTAGCACATCCCTGATCAACACCGAAAGGTTGATAAGATGAAAAGAATCCTTAAAAGAATATATTAAATTTGATTATTGATTAACAAATAAACGGTTGGGCTTCATTTATCTGGTGTTAATCTTTTAATTTATGGTAATCTCTTAGGTGGCAATCAGTTAGCTATCAAAGTAATTTTTAAATATGATTATGTAAATGTAAAAAAGTAAACACATAAACAGATGTCTTTATAATAGCTAGGAAGTTAATGATTGAAATCACAGCCATTTATTTTGTGTGACTACTAAGAATATTCCAGCCATATTTAATCTTGTCCATAGAAAACTTATTAAGCACTAAACCCCTATTAAATCTGCCCATTGTCAATAGGTGTATGCCTTTCGGCGTAAATATATTTTATCACAATGAATTTCTTATACATTAAAAGATTTTAAAATCATTGTTAAATTGATTGAGTTGTGCATCAAACTATATTATCACAATGAATTTCTTATGCATTAAAAGATTTTAAAATCATTGTTAAATTGATTGTGTTGTGCATCAAACATTGTTAAGTAGTGCATTTTATTTAGAATGGAGAATTAAGTTTTAGTAAGGAGAACTCTCACTTACACAGAGCTTGTCGTCTACAAGAAGTTCTTGTTGCCCTCAAATCTTTCTCCAAGGATAAGAGTCTAGGCCCTGATGGTTGGACAGTTGAATTTTATCTTCAATTTTTCAACCTGGTGGGGCCAGACCTACTAGATCTTGTAGAAGACTCTCGGCAACAAGGTAAGATCCTCGGGGCACTAAACTCTACTTTCTTAACTCTTATTCCAAAAGCTAGCCATCCAACAACATTTGCAGACTATAGGCCTATAGCACTCTGTAATCTCTGCTATAAACTGATCACTAAGATTATTGCTACCCGAGTCAAACCCATCCTCTCCCGCCTCCTATCAATAGAACAATTAGGCTTCCTAAAGGGCAGAAAAATCCTGGATGCCATAGGCACTACCCAAGAATCTCTCCACAACATCCATCACAAAAAAGCCAACGCCCTCATCCTCAAACTTGATCTAAAGAAAGCTTTTGACAATGTTGACTGGGACTTTCTTCGACTTACCTTATCCCAACTAGCCTTTAGCCACTCCATTATAGCATGGATCATGAGTTGTGTCACTAGTGCTTCTATTGTTGTATTGATCAATGGTGAACCATCTTCCTTTTTCCGCATTGAAAGAGGCTTATGCTAGGGATGCCCACTTTCCCCGCTACTCTTCATCTTGACTATGGAGGGTTTAAGTCTCCTATTGAAAAAGAGTCAGGCAGTAGGTAAAATTACCAGGATCAAAGTTTCTAGATTGGTCAAAATCATCCATCTCCTCTTCGCCGATGATGTACTTATTATGACAAAGGGTAACTTACAAGAATGGCTAGTAATCAATAATCTATCGAACTTGTTCTGTGCTGCTACTGGCCTGCATATAAATTGGAACAAGACTACCTTTCACCATGAAAATATATTCAAACAGGTCTTAGACTCTCTTAAAGCTCTCTTCCCACACAAATTCGAGCACCTATCTCTTGGTCTACATTATCTTGGCTATTACATAAAAGCAGCACAACAAAAATCTTCAGATTGGGAATGGCTGCTAACCAAGGTAAATAAAAAATTAAACAACTGGAGTAACAGGTGGCTATCGATTGGTGGCAGATTTACCCTCCTAAAGGCCACACTTGAAGGACAACCAGTGTATTGGATGGCGCTGGCTACCATTCCCATAACAGTCCTGGAAAAACTCAAGAAACTAAGCTACAACTTTCTCTGGTCGGGTTGCCAAGGAAAAACACATGAAACATTTATGTAATTGGGAATCCATAGCAACTCCAAAAAGTAAAGGAGGCTGGGGCATCCAAAACCCCTTCAAATTCAATTCGGCATTGACTGCCTCTACTCTCTGGAGAGCTCTCACTTCAACAGGCATTTGGAGTATGGTGATTAAAGATAAATACTTTCTTTACACTTTTGTTGAGAACTGGCTCTTCTCGACCCCTATTATTCCTAAAACATCTTCGCAGACGTGGAGGACATTGAATAAAACAACACACCTGATCAGAGACTGGATCAACTGGCACCTGGGCTCTGGCCACTCTATAAGCCTTGGTTCTGAACACACCCTGGGACTCGGCTTGGCATCCTTTCTCTCCCCGCACCTTCTAACACACCTTCACAACAAGGGAATATACAACCTTTTCCAATCTGTAAAACCCATACAGTTGGGCACTCCATTCGTCGAATGGATATCTGGAAGCACTCTTGATCTCATTGGCGATAATTTGACAGAATGGAATACTTTTTGCGGGTCTCTTATCAGTGCTGGAGTATTTCTCCATAACAAACAAGATCGATTACTTTGGACCGGTAGAGATGGCACAGGTCGTATCACAGTTTAAATTTTTTATTCATCGATCGCAAATTCTGCCTTTTCCCCCAACATCACAAGCTAGCGTAAGGGCATTTGGAAGTGGAAAATTCCTTTAAAACTAAAAATTTTTACCTGGTTGGTTGATAAAAACAAAATTAACACCTGGGATAATTTGCTTAGAAAAGGTTGGAGCAGCCCGAATATCTGCCAGCTCTGTCACAAAGATGAAGAAACCGTGTCCCATATTTTTATCCACTACAAATTTGCGAGAAAGGTTTGGAACCACATCAGTCTTGACCGATAGTCTACATCGACCTGGCAAGGGAACACAATTGCAGATTACTTCATCAATTGGCTTTCAAGAGAGCGTGCACATAAGCTTCTTTCACCAATGGCTATCTGGAAAATTTGGCTGGCCCGTAACTCACTGATTTTTGAGAACCACACCCCCTCCAGCAACTCTATTGCTTTCAGAGCCCTTGGCATGCACCATTTATGGCGAGACATTCATCCAACCAAAGAAAAAAAAAAGTTTTTATTAACCCACACATTGCTAACAACTACAACAAAGGTTGGTTCGATGGCTCAACCCAACACTTTGGTGCGATGTGTGGTGCAAGGGGACTGATCAGACTGACTGAAAATTCCACCTACAAATGAATTTTCAGTTGTGGCCCGGGCACCAACACTAGAGAAAAATTGTTGGGTGCCTGGGCCTCACTACATTTGGCTAGGATTCTCAATCTAGAAAACTTTCATCTGATGGGAGACTCAGAAGTCGTTATAGATTGGTTGAACTGTAGTGGCGAGCTACATTCGATTCACCTATTTTCCTGGATGGATCGAATTAAAATTCTACAATGCTAATTTAAGAATCTAATCTTCACACACATCTCTCGGGAGTTCAAAAACCAAGCGAACATCCTCTCCAAAACTGCTCTCCAACAACAATCTAGTCTTCTATCCTACACACATTGGATGGATGGTCATGAGGGTCTCACACATACCATCGGATTTTTCTAAGACACATACTGCAACCATCTCCATTCTCGTTGATCATCCCACAGTTAGGATCATTCTATGGCCTGATTTTCTATTTACCCTTTACATCCGTCTCTGGACAAATTTTATTTTTTTGTATTGGGTACTCTCATTCCCCATTGTATTGGAACCATCCAATCAAAGGAGAATAACCTTACCAACTTGTTGATCTGGCTCATAGAGTATTGAATGTAATTTGTCACAGAAAACAAATTATATGAGTTAATATAATTGAGCAATTTTTCATTTGAAA
>JZKD02S0189164.1:369769-383971 GCA_000966675.3 Picea glauca | reverse complement strand
TAATTTTTTTATAATATATAATTATACATTGTATTATATTAAAATTTTAAAATATTAAAATTTTGAATTCATTTTTATTTTTGTGATTGTTATAATGTCATTATTTAATATTTTAAAAAGTGCAAGTACTTAATTTATCAAAAATTTAAAAGGTAATATGGACATGTCAATGCATTAAATTGTTCATATCGTTTTTAAAGGGTAATATGAATTTAAAAGGTAATATGGACATGTCAATGCATTAAATTGTTCATATCGTCTTTAAAGAATAATAATATAGATATGTCAATGCATTAAATTGTTTATATCACTTAAAACATACTTCAAATTTTATATTTTATAGTTTTAAGATTTTAAAATGATATTAGAGAAATTAAAATAGTTTAATATAAGAAAATAAAGTTTTTATTTTTATGCAAATACATAAGTGGGGATTTTATTTTCATATATATATTTTTTAAAGTAAGAATTTATATATTTCCTCTGAGAGACATAAATTATAGTATCAAATGTTATATCAAAGTTCTATTTGGTCCGAGCCTCATGGGGAAACCAATTCAGTCGGTTTATCAAAATTAAAGATCAACAAAAATTAAATTGTATGGTCTTAATCGCCCAGTAGGGAAACTGATTCAACCGAAGGGAAACCGATTCAATTGAGTCTATCATAAAACTGAACGACCAAAATAAACTATCTCTAGAAAATCAAACTGGAGTGATTGTGCAAGGCACCATATAAGGCCCGAGAGTGACCTTCGGGATTCAAAATTAATTGACAAAACCGAGCATAAGAGCTGACACATGTGCTCATGCAGTCGCTCATGCGGGCTGGTGTTCGTTCTTTGGCACATCGCTCGTTGTCGCCACCTGAAGACCCTGCTATTGTGGGAAACCCCCCCTACGAACTACACTAGGGTTCTAAAGTGCAGGTAGAGCTAACTATCTAAAGTCTCCTACTTTTAACAACTATCCTGACAATACCCCACATACATGCATAAAGTGCAAAGTATAAGGATCTGGTATCCTTACCTTAAACTCCGCGTTCAGTGTGGATCCCTTTGCGTTCGGTTGTTCCTCGAATGCAAATCTCCTCCCAAGGCTGACCTACATTCACCAAAAGACAAACAAGAAACTACGAACATGCATTTTATATATGAATTAGTGGGTTATATTTCATAATAAAATATAAATCAAATATCAAGATTATACACATCATATGGCAGGACGGAAAAAATACTTATTTATATTAATCTCACAAAGTCACTTACAAAACGAGATCGACGACTGCTCCTCGAACCCAGTCCTGGGCTCCTCTTCACCAACCTCCAAACTACTTCCACATATCTTTCTCCTCTTCAGCTCTCTCTAGGAAATGGATTTGGCTAGTAATGGAGGAAAAAGGCTAGAATAAGGAATTCTGGCTCAAAACTCACAATATGGCTGCAAATTATTGGGGCAAGGGGGGATTCTGAAATGGGTAGAGTTTCATTGCTTTCATCCTTCTTGTAGGAATGGGACCCCACCACCTTCTTTTATATGCCAAAAAGATAGTTATTTGGTTGGGTGACCAGCTATGGGCGGTCAATTGGTTAGGAAACTACCCAAAATCCCGTATCCCCTTGCAAGTTTTTATTTTTTGCAACTTTTGTGGGTATACGTCGGTTGTAATGATGCAACTAGCGTACGTATGCGAGCTGTAGTGGTGCAACATGCGTACATATGAGGGAAATAATGGTGCAGGGCGTGTACATCTTCAAAAATAATGTTTTTTAAGAAGAGCTTCCAGTGATAGCTTGGCAAAAATGGAAAGTAAGATGACCTGATGCTAGGTATGCATGTATGGTGCAATTTAAGGTTATAACACTCCAAGGGGCCGAACTAACTTACCCTGCTATATACAAGCATGGTTATGTAGTATACAAGGCATTGAAACACTTCAGATCTTACATCTTGAAGAACCATACCAAAGTCATTGTGCCTCACCCTGCGGTCCGATCCTTATTCAATCAACAAGAGATGGGGGAAAGAAGAGGAAATTGGAAGGCGATAGTCTAAGAATTTGATCCGGATATAAAACCTGCTAAACTGGTTAAGGGACAAGGATTGTGCAAATTGGCAGTTGAAGCCCAGGACCAAGTAAATGAAGACCCCAAATGGGAGAATGAATTAGCATTGTGGTGTGGTGAAACTTCATATGTCTCCCCAGGCAAAGATTCTTGGTATGAGAAACTGACTTATCTCTTGCATCATAGAACTTTCCCAGAAAACCTAAATCCTAGTGAAAGGAGAGCCCTCAGGTTAAAATCAACACAATATTGCCTCATAAATTCGGTACTCTTTCGTTTTAACTATGATGGGGTATTTTTAAGATGTCGTGAACGTGAAGATGCATACAAAGTTCTAAAGGAGCTCCATGATGGTCCTACAGGTGGACATTTCGTAGGAAACACCACTGCTCATAAAATACTGAGAGTTGGCTATTATTGGCCTACTCTGTCCAAGGACGCTCACACATACGCTAGGAGTTGTAAGACTTGTCAAATAAGCACAGGGAGGGAAAATAGAGCAGTTGTCCCGCTCCAACCTGTGGCTGTCTCCATCCCATTCGAGCAATGGGGGTTAGATATCATAGGAGAAATTACACCAAGTTCTTAAAAAGAACATAAATACATACTGAACGCCACAAACTATTTCACGAAATGGGTAGAGGCCATCCCTCTGACTCATGTAAATGAAAAGGTGGTACTTCAATTCATAGAGCAAAAACTGATCACAAGGTTCAGTATGACTTCCATCTTGGTTTTTGATAATGCAAATTACTTTTCTTCCACCTTATTAATAGAGTTCGCTCTAGACAAAGGAATCATAATCAGATACTCTGCAAACTATTATCCACAGGGGAACGAAGTGGAAGAATCAATCAATAAGAACCTAGTGAGGATATTAAAGAAAACAGTTGTAGACAACCAGAGGAATTGGCACAACTCACTCCATAACGCCTTATGGGATAATAGAGTAACGCCCAAGGAAGCTATAGGAAATTCCCCATACTTTCTGGTATACGGATAGGAAGCCATTCTCCCGAACGAGTTATATCTTCCATCCCTTCAACTGGCTCAAGATTATAGAGGACAACCCTCATCAGTTATACAACAAAGGATTGATACCCTCCTCATGTTGGAAGAAGAAAGGGACAAAGAAAAATCAAATTTCATAGCTCATCAGTAGATAGTGAAAAGGTGGTTTTATAAGCATAAGGCTAAAGAGAAGAATTTCGAAGTGGGAGACTTAGTCCTAAAATGGGATAGAGAAAATGAGCTGAAAGAAAAACATTCTAAGTTTCAGAATCTATGGCTCAGGCCTTTCTAGGTTGCCAACAAGATTGGGGTAGGAACATATAGGTTGCAGAATCTAAGGGCAGAACCTGACGCCCTCCCAGTGAATGGCCAAGCCCTAAAACAATATTTCCATTAAAATAATAATAATAATAATTTATGTTTTTGTGCGTGTATTTTCACGATGTTTTGTTTTAGCTAGGTCGATTGCGGGATGCATTTTTATTTTTTGTTTCTTTCTATAGTACTTGTGCGCTTTTGAATATTGTGTTTAGCAAGATGGTGGTTGACCTCAATTCATGCAACAAGACAAACTATGTTCCTGACTCATTGCTCACATACAACACAAGAAGCACTAGGGGACCTGCGATTGTTTTAAGGGGTTCTCTATCTAGCCCGCACATATGACCAACCTTGGAAAAGTGATGAAGTATATGCCTGGTGGTCTGGTGAAACCTTAAGGGAAATATGGTAAGATGGAAAGGACTACATGTACCTCGAAGACAAAGCTAGAAAAAAATTCACCTTAACCATCTCATTTTGCAAATAACAGACGTCCTCCTCTCCCACTTGCTCCGGGAATTCTGCCGAAATAAAAATTACTATATCAAATGTGTGTACAGTTGGAGAGGGTATGTAGATAACTCCATCGGGGATATGGACGCTCGCTGGCAGCAGAGCAAGTTCTGTGACGTTAGGGTGACTCCATAGGGGCTATGGACGCTCTCTGGCAGTGGAGCAACACCGTAGCAAGTGAATAAGGGTAACTAAAGGGCCTAGTGCCAATGAATGATTTACTAGACTCTTATCAAAGGGGGCGTGAATAAGGTCTACATGAAACGAAGGTTGAATAAAGGTTGAAAACCCCACAGGCAGGCCCAGATACATCAATCGAGGAATTTCAAATGCAAGGGTAATAGAGGCTCTGATAAAATAAAATAAAACAGTTAAGTTCTTAACTAGATTTTGCATCAGCCGAGCCCGAGGGAGGAACAAAGATTCTTCTTTCACCCAGTAAGTCACCATTTGTTGAGCACTCAATACCCTAAAAATCCTATGTCAATTTTTTTTTTTTTGGGTACCACTTGATCTTTGATCTGTCTGATTCAACTTCATTTTTAGAAATGTTTTCCCTTTGTTTATTATCATGACTCTCATCAGCTATTCAAGTTTGTTTGAACTTATGAAACCCCATGACTTAAAATAGCTTAACACTTGAATAAAGAATCAACAGCCAAAACACTTCACCTGACGCGCTCATATTTGCAATTGGAAGGAATTCAAAGATGGAAAAGAACCGCTTAGGAAACCTTAGTCACCGAGCGTCGATATCCTTCGGCATCGACAACAAGAAGTTTTTGTTTTGTGTTAAAATTTGCATAAATATATCGTCGATAGTTGATGCCCGACGCACTTATCGGAATCGGGGAAAACCTAAAAAGATCTCAAAAAACATTATGAACGTACTAAGGTTATTCCCAATCACCAATCCCCGATGCATTTTCGGCATCGAGACTTTTTCAAGGAAGCTAATCCAAAGAAAGCACTTTATAGGTTTATCACTGATCGCTGACCCTGGATACTTTTTCGGCATCGAAAAGCTAAGGTTTGTTTTAGAACGAATAACTTAAGGAAAGTCTCAACTCCGATTAATACATGCTAATTAAGGTACCGGTCTCCAATGCCACGTGTCTTTACCTAGTAGGAGGATCGTACGGTCTAGTTTCCCCCCCCTAGTCATTCTTGGTTCTCTAAGTCTAAGTCACACCTCCGAGTTAGCTTTGCCATGACAACATTGTACGGTGAAATTTAACAGCTTCGGAGCTTTACAATAGGACATCAACGAAAAATTTCATAGCACATCCTCAATCCTTGATCCACCCACTGAGAGAGCAACACAATGGGACGTTTTAGCATTAGATACGATCGGATTTTGAGAATTTAAGGAGCTAGTTAATACCAAATCTTGCATTAGTTTCTACCTCGTGCACCAATCAAAACAACAATTTAAAATCACCGATGGACCACATCACCACCTGCACCTCTACCGTCAACCCACAATGAATTTAAGCTACAGATATTTGGTGAAAGATTTGTTAAAATTTCACTCATGACCCGAATTGAATGGTTGATGTGAAACAACAAGTTCTTCCTTGTTTAAATTATCTTGAGCCGTTGTAAATGAAATCATTCTACGCATAAGAGAATTCTGGAGCATCCGAAGGAGAAAGACGAGCGACTCAAAGGATGTATCGATCCCATGATTTTCAAAATAACCAGGTTTTAACAAGATTCAGAGGAAATTTGTTGCCAAAAAAACCAACCACCAGATGATCGTCGAGGGCACCGAAGCTGAAAGATCCAGAGGTAGGCGAAGGCTCCTCTCCAGAGGCCGAAAAACAAATATTGGAACACACTTCAAGGCCGAAACCTTTCATTAAGACAACAACGAAGAAGGTTTTCATCCAGCCTCTGGCCTTTGGAGATATAGAGGAAAGCATAAGGTCCAAGATGGCACTCCCACATTGGGGAGAGATCTTTAAAAAGATTAGTCTGGAGGAATACCCAGAATATTTCTCACATAGTGATCCATATGTAAGAGCGATCGATGACGCAGTGTTCCCAAATATCTTACGGTTGAACCTACATATGGTGGCGAGAAGGACCCCCATTTTTCCTTGTATATAATTCCTTAAGTGGCTCATCGACCACACAGACACACATAAATGTTTAATCAATGATGACAATGGTGGGTGTGTCGGAGTGTTCCTTCTGGTAGAGATTCAAAAATACTACAATCTTAGAGACCCCGAGGAACATCTAAATACAGATTTCATCGTGAAGTTCTATGAACACCACAACACCAGCCGGGCGATGGCCTCATGATGGAGGGAAGATAAGAAGTAAACCAACCAGAGCACTAGCTGGTACCAGAAGACCAACTTAAGGGATCCATACATTTGTTTGATGGCTCTCATCTGTCGATTATATGGAGAGAAGGACTACTCCAAATTTTCAGAGGCATGGATGCCCTTGGCTTACACAGTGGCGATCTCTGGGAGCAGTTTCAACTGGGGAGAAATAGTTTCTAAACAACTGAGCATCCATGTACAACAGGCTTAGACATCGAAGGAAGAAGAGACACCAACTTTCTACATGGCTTCATACCTTCTCAATGTCTTGTGCACTAGAAACATCTTTGCCAACATGAATCTAACCTGGCATGTTGCAGAGCTCCCGATCCATGTCTACTTCAACGTGCTATGGGAAAACATGTATAATAGTCCTACTCTCTCATATGTGATGAATTCATCGCACAAATTTATTTTATTCTTTTTAAGAAGGAATGCCTGATACTATCGGCTGTGACCAAGAAAATGATATCAAAGGTAGGCCACTGGTACTTGGACGAGTGTGACACCTACATCAGGTTGTTCGGGCCCATCAAAGCACCACATATCCTACCATATCATGTCCCATAACATCTTGTTGTAGGAGAAATATGCTATCAAACCATTTTTCAAGGCTACAACACCACCTTGGTCAAGGACAAGAAGCAGGCGTTCATACCCTATGGTTTCCATGTAGGTTTCTACCTGGTGAAGGATACCGCTCAAGCCAAACAATAAGGGCTGAGCCAAATCGAGTTCATATTCCAGAAATTCCAATTACACAAGCACGATCCAAAGGGATTGGTCTTGCAACATGCTTCACAAGTGTCGTCCTGCTGGCCGTACGCCCATGACAAATTTCAATACGAAGTCTTCATAGAAAATGCCCAAGACTGGGACGAGGTGGTAGCAAGGATGGCCAACCCCAAAATGACCAAGTTCTGGGCCATGATCCTGGATGAACAAGCAACAACCATAGAGAATTCGGCTCAAGAGGCCCTCAGAGCTAGGGAAGAAATCAGAGCGGCAGAGGCGACATAGGTTCCCCTGGTGACTCCGGTGCAGAATAGGTGATTTCCTATGACAATGGATACACGGGAAAGGGGGTTTCTCATGATTGAACAAGAACATCGAGTAATTTCTCAGCTGTAGGATGACCTGGACCTCGTAGGAATGACAAGGGTCCCTGCCGAAAACCTAGATGAAAGTCGGGTAGGCCCAACCGGCCCTGAGCTAATACAAATTGATGAAATTGTCGGGTCAAATAACCCTAAAGTTACAATGCCACAAGCCAAGTCACCGAGGGACGTTTCATCTCTACCAGAGATAGTAAGAATATCTGAGAGAGAAAGTGTACCTAACCTTCTCTGCGGCTTGATAACAATCTATGACGATGAGGAAAGTTCAGAGGTGTCCCTGGTCACTCCTTTACAGATCACAAAGGAAAAGGAGCTTGAGAAGGCATCTTCCCCAGCTCCCGATGCTCAAATTCGGTGCCTTCCACAGAATGACCAGGAGGTTGGGAGTGTCTTAGGAACTGAACTACTCGATGTACTAGAGACCCAAATGGATAGTCCGATGGACGAGACGGGGTTGGGTGAAGAAGAGGAAGAAGCTCCACAGCAGGAAATCGACATCTCAATAGCCGATTATCAAATAAGTATCGAGCCCACCCTCTATGCTTCAATTTCAACCGGTACTCAACCTCTCGATGAGCAACAACTAGAGGTCGAACACTCGAAACACATGAAAGAGGTTCAAGAACCCAGTCTTGAACAGATATACACCATCGAAAGCCTAGGAAATATGCTTACCTAGGGAGATCAACAAATTCTCGAACCCGTGGACAGAGTTGCTGATATACAGGCCATCTCCTATGACCGGAAGAGGAAATATATCATAAAAATAACCACCAAGAAGAGGAGGCTTACTCTAGATCACTCCATCCTCATCACCACAGAAGAAAAATTCATTAGCACAGAGCACACCAATACATTCGAGCCTATTGGCGCAGGGAGGGAAATCACTGATGCCACCCTAGATAGAGAAAAAAGGGATGAAGAGGAGTTGGTTGCTACGCTAAAGGATTTGGAACACTTTCTCCATTTGGAGAAATATTACCAAGACTCCACACAGGCCACAATGTTCTTAAGAAGCGAATTCCATGATGCCTACAGTAAATTCGTCAATGAGTGGCACCTTTTAACTATAGGGATAGCCGATTACCAAGAAGACACCCTCATGGTGTTGGAAACATGCAAAGATATGGAAAGGTGGTACGAGAAGGAACAACAAGCTGTGGAAAGGATTGAATACATCAACAGAGTTCAATAGGGTTGAGATGTCAAAGAGCATGACATTTGGGTACTCGGGGATAGTAGCATCGACTGCATAAAGAAATCGATCGAATACTGGGTGAGAATGGCCCAAGAATCTCACCAGGAAATTCGAGAGAAGTGGGTTGAATGAAAAAAACATGGAGCAAGGTCAACCGAGAGATGAGAGACATCGACCTTCCATAATTTGGCACACCCAATGACTTTGTCGACTTGCATGACATAGTCAAACTACATGCCAAACAAGACTCATCGTGTGCTGCAGAGATAACAAAGGTGGCGAACATGGCGCCAGGACAAGTGCAACAGTTCATTGAGCACCCAATCAAGGCTCAGACAATGCTACAACATTTAAGTGCCAAAATAGTCAAATATTGAGCACGGGCAGTAGAGATCAAGGAGATCCGTCTGACCCCGATGGATCAACACAGGTTCCCATATGCCAACACATGCTAGGATCTCTTCCTCCAATGGTCGGAGTACGAGAAGAGTCATCCAATCAAGTGAAACCATTTGATGACTTTTGAAAGACTGAGCATGAAATTTCCATGTGGCAATTTTTGTTTTACTTAGCTTCACTTTGATAGTTATTTTTAGTTAATAATATGTTATAAATAAGAAGATCGACATGTTAGAGGAGGTCGATGGTTGTTGCAAAGACCCTCATTTTTGGTTTTGTAAAGAACTATTTCGGAGATACCTTAATTGAGAAGTCATGTTTAGGACCAGAGACAAGTTTGTGTTTTTCATCAAAAGCGTGTGTGAATGGATATGAAGAAGAATTATTTCTGATTTTATCTAATGAATGGATGGTGTAACGAGTAAGAGCCTCTGAATCTGTTCATAGGTTATCTGATTCAACATTTTTATAGTTCTTATCTTTAATGATGAAAACTAAATCATTGTGTTAATATGTGATTGATGATTATAGTTAAGAAAATTATTTTTCTTGCCATCTTTTATTGCATGTATGTTTTCTCCCGATAATCGTATCTCAGACAATAATTGGAACACCAACAGGTTAATGTTTTAGTACTAGGCTTGTTGTAGGTGTAAGAATCATTGTATGCATGCTTGAGCAGAAGGGTTATCCCAAACTTAGCCTTCTTCAGTCGTTAAGTTATTTTCCCTTTGTTACCCAGCTGGTTAATACTAGCATTTATCTTATATCGATCCCATCTATAAGAGAAAATACAAAAAGAGAACATCCAAACAGGAGGAGGAATTTTCACAAGAAGACATCATGTCAATCACTACGTAAAGCCCATCGATCATTTAGTTGGATCGCAATATCTGGAGAACCATTCCACCATTAAACATTGCAGAGTCTAATTGGGCCTCGATGGCAAGTTTGGTTCCTACTATTGAGTTATAGGGATTTAGGACCCCTCAACACAGTTATAACAGGGAAATGTATGGCTTACCTGTGGGTGCCTCTGAAGAGGGTGAGCTAGACCTACCATGGATGAAAATGTTTCCAAGCCCATTCATGCCTTTTATATTTTATTCTTCTTGCTTTTTCTTTCAAGAGGCTACTTAGGGGACGCTGCCTTGGCGTGGTGACCAGTGGTGGCAATGTTACCCACAAGCATTTCGAGGAAATGAGAAGGTTGGCTCATGATGAGACCCCATTTCTCTTGTTTATGCCACCAAGAGAAACTAGGCTAGCGTGGTGACCATGTTTTGGTAGTTTCATACCACTACATGCCCATGGACCTAATAGGTTGGCTCATGATGAGACCCCTATCCTCAAATAGGTCTTGTTTTATTATTTTTTATGGGTCCCTCTGTTTCTTGATGAGAATCCTTTTACTTCTTTCTGGGGGATCCCTGGGCAAAGCATCTCAAGGTTTCATTATTTTTGATTTTATCTTTTTCCAGCTACTTTTACCCTCAAGGCCTTTAGCCCCTTCTTCCCACAAGGAAAGGTACAACCCTTAGATATTTGGCCAACTTAATGCCTGAACCAGTGTAATGGGATGCATGAGAAGGAAAAAGATGCAAGGTGGTAATTATGGTGGGAGAGGAAAATTATTATCCAGGTGGATATTGGTGGCAACCCACCTCTTCCAACTAGCTCAAAACAATTTTCTGACAATTTTGGCAATTTACTATTTTTAGCAGTTTTTAACTTTCGGGGCCATTTTGAGGGCCTAAATGAAGGTTTTTCGGGATTGATATTCTCAATTATAGGTAAATTCCTTTATGGATCCCCCAAAATGAATCTCCTTGACGATACCTTTCCAACGAGCTATCATTGACCCCAAACAGAGATCGTATGCCAAAGTTACACCCCTGGGAAGTTGATAAAACTACCCAAAACGGGGTCCACAAAATTGTTGTCTTTTAATCTTTTGGGGTTAGGGTTTTGGATTTTCTTTATGATAAAAAGGAATTTGGAGCATCATTGTAAAATCATCTTGTTTTGAATGCGAGTAGCGAACATATCTCTTCTCATAGATAAGCTTCCACCATTCTAGCGAGTCTTTCACTCTGTATTTTTACAGTATTTGTACATTTTCTTTCATTAATAGAAAATTTTGTATTACTGTATCTCTGTGTTTATGGTTTCATCTCTAATACATTTATGTTATGTTATTGGATATCCAAGATATCTCTATACATTTCTTTATTATATCTCCGCTCTCATTTTGTGCCGAATTAATCTAGATCATATAACCTCTCATGAATCTCCCCAGCGACAACTCAAACCCTATGGGTATCAGCTTAGTAGGGTATCCTTTCATTGCCCCCAGGTGCGGTCAAGTGGAAAAGCATAAGGTACAAGCACACATTAGAAGAAAAAATAATTAAATGCACATATTCAAAGGTTTTGAGGATCAGAGTGACACATACCATGATACCTGGACTCATTACCTCATGGAGAAAGACCTATCTCTGCTATGAGACCAAACCGATGTGATGGATTTTGTTGTTCCTAACAAAGTGGAGGCACTTAGGAATGAAAGGATCGCCCCTCCTGTGCCATGCTCAAGTCGATATGGCTCTCGATACTCCATGTCTAGGACTTGTGGGCCTCGAGACATAATCTCCTTAGTTATCCCTAGGTTAGTGGATAACAAGCCGAATTCTGGGAGGCTGATGTCCTTCATCTCCCGTTTAATTTTTAACCATCTCATTTCACAATTGACCCATTTATCTTGAATCTCCCATTGAGGTTCCTGGGCCATTTTCACCCAATATTTGGTCACTTTCTTGATCTGATCTATGTTGTTGTCCCTCGGCACGTGAATGTCGTCCTCTTCAGCGTCTCATCCCTTTTGAGCCACATTGGTGTAATCAATCCTTTACACTACTTAGTGAGCCTTCTCATACCACCTTTACATGTCCTTGTAGGTCTCTAGCACCATAAAGGTGTATTCTTGGAAGTCGATTATTCCTGTAGTGAAAAGGTGTCGTTCATTCGTGAATTTGGCAGAGGCGTCTTGGAACTCACTCCTCAACCCTTCCTGTTTGGCTTGAGCAATGTCCTTTACCAGATAAAACCCCACATGGAACTCATAGGGTATGAAGGCCCGCTTCTTTTCCTTGACCAGTGTGGCGTTATAGCCCTATAGGATAGTCTGTTAATAGATTTCTCCCACAACGAGTTGGTCTGGGATGTGGGTGAGTAGGAGATGTGGTGTTATGGTGGCCCCGAACACCTTGATATAGGTTGAGTGTTCATCTAAATACCAGTGGCCTACCTTTGCTACCATTTTCTTGGCTACTGAGGATAATCGTAGGCATTCCTTTTTAAATATGATAAAATGAATACGAGTAGTGAATTCATCGCAAATGAGTGCGTAGGATTTTTTATACATTTTCTCCCATAGTATGATGAAATAAATGTGGACCGGGAGCTCTGTGACATGCCAGCTTAAATTCATGTCGGTGAAGACATTTCTCGCACAGATGACATCAAGCAAGTACGAGGCCATGTGGAAAGTGGGTGTTTCCCCTTCTTTCGGAGTCTAATCCTGTTGTACATAGATGCTCAATTGTTTGAAAATTATCAGTCCCCAGTTGAAGTTGCTACCTAAGATCGCCACTATATATGCCAAAGGCATCCATGCTTCCAAAAACTTGGAGCAGTCCTTCTCTCCATATAATTGGAAGATGAGAGCCATCAAATAGATGCATGGCACCCTCAAGTTAAGCGTCCCATACCAGCCATTGCTCCAATCTGTAAACTTATTTTCCTCCTTCCACCATGAGGCCATCAATCGACTGGTGTCATGGAATTCATAGAACTTCACCACAAAGTCTGTGTTTAGTCGCTCCTATGGGTCTCTGAGTTTGTAGTACTTTTGCACTTCTATCGGGAGGAAAACTCCGACACACCCTCCATTCTCGTCATTGATCAAGCACTTATGTGCGTCTTTGTGGTTGATTATCCATTTCAAAACTTCTATGCAAGGGAAAAATGGGGTTCTACTGGCTACCATGTGCAAATATGACCTTCAGATGTTTGGGAACACCTGGTCATCGAGCGCCCTTACATCTAGGTCATTGTGTGGGATATACTTTGGGTACTCATCCTGAATGATTCTGTTGAAAAGGTCACCCCACTATGGGAGCATTACTTTGGATCTGGTGCCTGCTTCTGTATCACCGAAGACTGGAGGCTGGAAAAAAGCTTTCTTTCTTGAGGTTTTTATGATTGGCTCTGCTCTGGGAGTCTATTCTAGCGGCCTTACAGTACCAGGAGAAGAAACTTGACCTGTTTCAACCTCCTTCATCTTGGGTGCTCTCAACAAGCGTTTGGCGGTTGGATTTCTCGGTGGCATTTTACCTACAGCTAGAACATAGTTAGAGACCGCGTAAAAAAAATCAGATGCATACATAAATCACGACCGTCGAATTGACAAACTTGAATACATACCTTTGTATCTTGTTTAACCTAGTTATGATGATCTGAGGATCAATGCATTCTCGAGAGGCTTGATTTTATTCTTCGAATGCTCTGGAATTCAAACTTGTGTGCATAATGTTCCACAACTGAGAGGGGGGGGGGTGAATCAGTTGTTACCGAGCTTATACAATTATGCTTATTTTAAACTCTTTGCAGAGCACTGAATGACAATCACAATATTGCAAGGAAGTAAGCAATAGAACATTCAACATCATTCACACATATGAAATATACAAAGACATATATTTCCTAAGGAAACCCTTAAAGGGTAAAAACCTCTTCTTCTTTATATGATAAGTAATCTTTACATTCTGTACATTATCATACTTATGAGCACCAACTCATAATGAGGCTACAACCTTTGTTTTGCAAGATGAAACTTGTTGAGAGAACCAACTCTCTATTTTCTCTAGCACCTACTAGAAGGAAGCACCAACTCCTTGGTTTCTCTAGCACCCACTAGAAGGAAGCACCAACTCCCTGGTTTCTCTAGCTCCCACTAGAAGGAAGTAACAAATCCCTAAGTGTTCCAGCACCAACTGGATGGAAGCACCAACTTCCAGTCACACAGGCACCAACCTGTATAACAGAGAACAACAGTTCTCCCTTGGTATAGAATGAGTAGATCATAGATAGTTGATATCAAACTCCAGCTAAAGGAGATGTGGGAAAAATGATACATATGGCCTAGTGTGTCTCCATGGAGAGCACCAGCCTTGTTTGTG
>JZKD02S0189164.1:344324-355629 GCA_000966675.3 Picea glauca | reverse complement strand
GATAGGGAAGAAAAGTTCATTGAACAAATTCAGTCGATACATCAAATGGTACAAGAGCAGTTGGAAAAGAGTCAAGCCAAGTACAAGACGAGACATGACAAGCATCGTGTTGATCCCAGTTTCTAAGTTGGAGATGAAGTTTGGCTTTACAATAGTAAGGAGAGGCTTAAAGGAGAAGGTAAAAAACTAAAACCAATTCGATATGGTCCTTTCAAGATTATTGACAAGATTGGTAACAATGCCTTCCGTTTAGATTTGCTTCCTTATATGCAAATGTATGCAGTTGTAATGTTGAGAATTTGAAATTGTATGAGCCTCCTTTGATTGATGATCAAGGAGAGCATGTTTAGATTCCTTCTATAGATGATTTTTCCCTAGAATATCTTACAGAACTACATGAAGACACAATCCTTGACAGGAGAATGAGAACTTCAAAACGAGGAAATGTGGAATATCTTCGAGTTGGTCTTAAAGGCACAAATCCAAGTAAAGCCAAGTGGATTGAGGTTGGAAAGGTGATGGATCTATACCCTCATCTTCATATAGACTAAAAATAGTCTTTTGGAGGTCCAAAAGCTTTCCAATGGGGAGGTGTGATCCAGGGGATCAAATTTTGCTCAAAATTCAAAGTGCTCGGAATTGCTTCAAATCAAACAGGAGCGTAGGCCTCATTGTCACTAACCCAACGCAACTCATTTGGGTTCAAATGGACATCGGATGAGAGAGATATCGTGTTCTGTTCAAAATGACCAATATGCAAAAAAAATGTGCTGACTGTACAGACCGTACACTCCGTACGGATGCTGACATGGCAGACCGTACGACACGTGGCAGGGTCGTATGACATGTGGCAGGAAACCGTGTGGACAGTTGGCGTATGACGTGGCTTGTTTGCAGTGAATGGGATGACAACACGTGGCATTATCATGGCAAATGGTTTGGTGCCATGTGGCCTAGACATGGGTTGCCACGTAGCACCCTCTAATTGGTTCATTTCTTTTAAAGTTTATGGAGTCCACCGGACTCGACCCCGCATGCAAAACTTTGGCAAAGACCACCAACCAACGCACCACCATAGTGTTTCTTAACACTATATGGTGTGCAATATATTTAAGTTTGAATGTTTTAAAGTTTGGGCGGGGGTCGGGCTGGGGCTTAGCCCCAACCCGTGGTTATATTATTAATTAATATGGCCGCGGGTTTAAACATTGTGCACGCACATTTCAAACTTTTAGCTCTGGTCGTATGTATATACCATAGGACCTCCGGTGCGTGCCTCCGACCGTTGTCATTTGATTTGGAATTGGCCCCTTTTATATACGCGCGAGGTCATGTGGTGGCCCATGTGCCCACGGGCCTTGGCAGTTAAGGGCTAGCGCGTAACCATCCTACAATTTGTACCGGTTGTGCGGTTGCGCCCGGTGCTGGGTTTTTCCACATTTATACGCATGGGGGCTAGGTTGAGGAGGCAAGGGTGCATTTTGGTGATCCAGAGATAGCAAGTTTGAAGGGGAACTTCCAGGAAGCCTATCTTCTTCAATTTTTGGCCAAACAAGGTGCCGAAAAAGCCTAGCTAGGGTTTTTTGGATGTTCTAAAGCCATTGGAGCCATCTATTTGGCATTTTGAGCATTGTAAAGTACATATTTGAGCACTTTGAGAAAATAATACAAAAGATCCATTGGAAGCACTTTGAGAGGTAGCCCAATAGAGGGGTGAACTCCTTTATCATTTGTTGTGTTATGTGTTTTCCGTTCACTGTTTATTGTTGTTGTTTATATGCATCTTGAATGAGTAATTTCTACAAAAGTTGTGTTGCAAAATTGATCCATTTGCATTTTAACACATGAATTAAATCTTGCAAATATTTTCAAGAATACAAGTCTTCTTCATTTTTAGATCAACAGGGGAGCTTCCAAAAGGACCTGTGGATCGATTAAATTGAGATTCTAGCAAGGAATCAAAAGAGTTGATTCAACTCAAAGGAGATAAAGAACGATCCTGTGAGTGAATCTCGGTCCAAGGGTCGATGGGTTTGCGTCAGGTGGTATCAGAGCTTGACTCCATTTGTATACTTCAGATAGGGAAAGCGAGAAATAAAATCTCAGCCATGTCACCAAGAAAAAGAGAAAGACAAACACTCGATCCGCTAGAGGATAGGGAAATGCTAGAAGGAAGGGGTAGGCAGGTGCCAAATCCAGCCTTGGAAAGAGATATACATTACCTATGCACCAGAGTCGTGGACATGGAAATAAAATAGAGGCGCACAACTGGTGTTGGAGATGTCAATGAATCTGAAAGTGAAGATGAAGTTGGACATGAAAGAGAAGAATTTACAGCCAAATATGCAACAAATGAATGCCTGATTAGGGTTGTTGCAAGAATGGGTGCTAGGGAAAAAAATGGATATTCCAGTATATGAAGGAAACCTAGATGTTGAAGAGCTTCTAGACTGGATTAGATCTCTGGACACATATTTTGACTATGAAGATGTCGAGGAAGACAAAAAGGTCAAACATGTTGTCACAAGACTTAAAGGACATGCAACATTGTGGTGGGATGAGCTACAAGTTGACAGACGCTGCAAAGGCAAGAAAAAAATCAAGAGTTGTGATAGGATGATCACAAAGATGAAGGAAAAATTCATTCCCAGGGATTAGCAAATTACTCTGTTTCGGAGAATGCAAAATTTGAGACAGAAACTGATGTCAGTAAAGGAGTGCGCTGAAGAATTCTACAGGCTAAACATCAGGGCAATTCATCGCGAAAGTGATGATGAAAAGGTTTCCAAGTAAATGAATGGTTTGAGATATGACATTCAAGATGAGATGAGCATGATGACCATATGAATGGTGGAAGATTCTTATCAGATCCAGGATAGAAATCAGAAACCCAAGGAATATTGGAAGAAACCTCAGACTCAAATTGAGAGAGGTGGAATCTCACAGAGAGGGCAGCATACCAAACAGAGAGGACAGTATGTTGATGGAAACGTTTTTCCTCGTACCAGAGGTAGAGGAAGAGGAAGAGGCGGAGTGGTGAAATGCTTCACATGTGGAAAGGTTGGACATAAATCTTATGAATGTCCAGATAAGAAGAAAGAAGGAGGTGAAACTCACATTTTCGAAGCACAGAGGCAGAATGTTGAGGTAGAGGATGCTGAAGGTAGAAGATCGTTGATGATGCAAAAAGTTCTCTTAACACCAGAGAAGGAGGTGGAGAGTTTGGTCCAAAGGAACAGACTTTTTCGGACCACTTGCAAGACCAAAGACTGGGCATGTAAAGTCATCGTGGATAGTGGTAGCATAGATAATCTCATTTCTACAGAGATGGTAGAAAAGCTGGAGTTGGAGACTATTGAACATCCAAGCCCATACAAAGTTTCATGGCTACAAAAAGGACATCAGGTAAATGTCACTAAACAATGTTTAGTTGAGTTTAAAATAGGTGGACATAGAGATGAAATACTCTGTGATGTTATTCCTATGGATGTTTGTCATATATTGTTGGGTAGACCGTGGCAATATGACAGAAATGTGAATCATGATGGGAGGAAGAATACATACACCCTAGAGAAGAATGGGAGAAATCACATGTTGCTTCCAATCAAAGATAAAGAGGTGAAACATGAAGTAAGCAACACTGTACTTCTCATGAGTGGGAAGGAACTTCTTACAGAGGTTAAGAAGAAGGAGGAACCGTAATTCATTGTGGTCAGGAAGCCTAAAATTGTTTTAACCAGTACACAGGTAGATGATTTACCGGAAGAGGTTCAGAAACTGTTGGAAGAGTTTGCTGACATAGTAGTGGATGAACTACCTTGTTCGTTGCCACCGATTAGAAGTGTGAGTCATCATATTGATCTCATACCTG
Organism: Picea glauca; assembly: GCA_000966675.3. NCBI lineage: Eukaryota > Viridiplantae > Streptophyta > Pinopsida > Pinales > Pinaceae > Picea > Picea glauca. Next base: position 351,758 of record JZKD02S0189164.1, on the reverse strand, counting down.
GATCTAGTTTACCAAACAAAGCAACATACAGATTGACGCCGCAGGAGAATGAAGAAGTCAAAAGACAGGTCCAGGACTTAATGGACAAAGAGTTGGTTAGAGAAAGCTTGAGTCCATGTATTGTTCCGACAGTGCTCAGTCCGAAGAAAGACGGAGGCTAGAGGATGTGTACTAACTCAAGGGAAATCAACAAGATAACCATCAGGTACAAATTTCCATTGCCAAGGATGGATGATCTGATGGATTGTTTGAGTGGGGCCAATTTTTTTTCAAAGATTGATTTGAAAAGTGGATATCACCAGATTCGTATGAGAGAAGGTGATGAATGGAAGACAACCTTCAAGACCAATGAAGGGTTGTATGAATGGCTTGTTATGCCATTTGGCTTAACAAACGCACCAAGTACTTTCATGAGGTTGATGAACGAAGTCCTGAAGGATTTCATCAGAAAATTTGTCATTGTGTATCTTGATGACATACTGATTTTCAATAAAACAAAGGAAGAGAATCTGAAACATTTGGTTACAGTGATGCAGAGGCTACAACAAGAGAAGTTGTTGATAAACATGAAGAAATCCTCATTCATGAAGACAAATCTCATTTATTTGGGTCTTTTTATTTCTACATATAAGTTGAGGATGGATCCAGATAAGGTGGAGGTAATTAAGAATTGGCCATCACCGAAGACTATATTTGAGGTTCGAAGTTTTCACAGATTGGTTAGTTTCTACAAGAAGTTCATCAAAAATTTCAGTGGAATTAGTGCACCAATGATGGACACGGTGATGAAGAGACACAAGTCTTTTCACTGGACAGAAGAGGCTGAGAAAAGCTTCAATTTGTTGAAAAGGAAAATCACAGAACAACCAATTTTGGTGTTGCCAGATTTTAAAAAGACATTTCAAGTGAAATGTGATGCAAGTGGATTTGCAATAGGGCCAGTCTTGAGCCAAGAAGATAGGCTGATAGCATACTTCAGCAAGAAGCCGAATGAAGCGAAAGTGAAATACTCCACGTATGACAAGGAGTTCTATGTTATTATTTAGGCATTGAAGAAATGGAGACATTACTTAATCCCAAAGGAGTTTGTCTTATATAGTGGCAATCATGCTTTGCAATTTGTGACTCAACAGGAGAAGTTGAATCAAAGACATGTTAAATGGGTTGAATACATGCAGAACTTTACTTTTGTAATCAAGCATATTTCTGGAACTGCTAACAAAGTTGTTGATGCTTTGAGTAGGAAATGTTTGTTGTTGCAGGAGTTCAGAGTCAAAACACTGGGTTTTGATGATCTCAGGGACATGTATAGACATGATCCAGATTTTAAGGAGGCGTATGAAGCAGCTGAGAATCCAATTCTCAGGGACAGAAGCCAATGGACAGAATACATGATCCAGGAAAGATTACTATTTAAGGGTAATCAACTTTGTATTCCAAAATGCTCCATGAGGGAGAATTTGTTGAAGGGGAAACACAATGGAGGATTGGTCGGACATTTCATTCATGACAAGACGCTCTCAAAGTTAAACGAGTCATATTTTTGGCCAGGAATGAGAGAATACGTCAAAAGGTTCGTGGACAGATGTAGAATTTGTCAGCATTCAAAAGGGAAGAGGCAGAATGTAGGCTTATATCAATCGTTACCCATACCTGAGAGGCCATGGAATGCAGTAAGCATGGACTTCATATTGGGGCTGCCAAGAACACAAAGAGGGTTTGATTCAATCTTTGTGGTAGTGGATAGATTTTCTAAGATGGCACATTTTATACCATGCCAGAAAACCAGTGACGCAACTCACATTGCGAATCTGTTTTTCAAATAAATCATTTGACTTCATGGCTTACTAAGGAGCATAGTTTCGGATCGAGACATTAAGTTCGCGGGACACTTCTGGAGGACCTTATGGAAAAATCTGGGAACAAACTTGTCATTCAGTTCATCTTATCATCCTCAGACGGATGGACAGACAGAAGCTGTGAACAGAAGTTTGGGAGACTTGCTGAGGAGCTTGGTAACAAAACACCACAGTCAATGGGACAATATTCTACCACAGGCGGAATTTGCATATAACAACTCAATAAACATAAGCATAGGGCGGAGTCCATTCCAAATTGTTTATGGGATGCATCCAAGAGGAGTTTCAAAATTGAGGGATTCAAAAAAGGATGAGATAAGAAGTGTTAGTGCAAAATATTTTTCCGAATCAATGAAGGAACTTCACAGCCAGGTGAAGGAGCTATTGCAGAACTCGAGCCAAGAGTATAAGCGTAGAGCAGATCAACACAGGAGACAACTTCAATTTGAGGTTGGTGATTTGATTCTGGCACATTTGATAAAGGAAAGGTTCCCGAAGGGGACATATAACAAACTGAAGATGAAGAAGATCGGACCATGTAAGGTCTTGAAGAAATTTGGGGCAAATGCTTATGAGATTGAATTACCCGATGGGATCAGAATTTCTCTGATATTCAATGTCTCATATTTGTACCCATACAAGGTAGAAGAAGGTAGTGAATAACCAGATGTTTAGTGGACTAAACAGATGCCAGTTGCAGAGAAGCCACAGATGGAAAGAATACTGGACAAAAGAGTTAGCAAAAGGACCAGAAGAAGGGAATATTTTGAATACTTTGTAAAATGGAAGGGACATCCAGTTGAAGATGGCAGCTGGGAGAATAAAGTAGAGATCCAGAAGCATGGACAGACCATGCGAGATCTCATGGATAGGAGCCCATGAAAATTTTCAAGCGAGGGAGTATGATGCAGGAGCATCACAACAACAAGCGAGCGTGGGACAAAACGCCAATGCATTTTGGCACATGATGAATTGTTTGAAATGTTTTGAAGTTTGATACGCCAAAATTAAATGTAATAGTTAAGAAAGAGCGTACTTGTAGATTGTAATCAGACCTTGAGTGTCCCTCTCTCGTCTAAAGGACTAAGAGGCATTTATGCTGGTAAATGTAAGTAGGTAGCTTTGAATTCTTAGATTAGACAGTTTTAGGAGCTGGAGGGAAAATGGATATAGACACCCTCACTTGTATCATTGTAACATTAGCAGCATGATCAATAGAGCATAGAGAAGAAGAAGCAGAAAGCTCTATAGAGGAACCCATGTACAGAAGTTCTGAGATTAATATATGAAGCTTTGATCCAGACTCATGGTGTTCAAATACTTTCTATGTATGCATGATTGAATGTTATGCTCATGATTGTTTTACTCTTTCTGATATACATTTGATTTTATGACATGTATGTATGATTTTGTGTTAAGCATTCGAAGTCTGAGAGAGTAAAGAATGAGTTTTAATTGTTTCTCTGTCTGAGCAAGAGTTTTCCTGTAAGGAGTGCAGTGAAATTGTCCACAAGGTGTGCGTTGACAGAAGTCAGAGTTCGTCTCTGCAAGCTCAGGAGGGATAACATTGTTCTCATTCTCACAGAAGTGCAAGTTAAGCACAGGAGCCGTGCAAGGAGTGCGCAGGTCGAGTGAAGTCTCAAAGTTACAACCTAAGTGAAATTGTTGAAAGACGGTTGTCGTAGGGAAAGCGCAGAATCGAAGAGGTTCAAATACTTGGAAGTATTTGAAGAATTGCCGCAAGGAGTGCGTGCAGGAGTCTTCTTGAAGACTCGAGTTGTGGAGAAAGCTCAGGAGGGATAGAGTCTTTGAATTTGTCGAAGAGAAGCTCAAGAGAGCTAGTGCCTTGAAGTGTTGTAAGAAGGCGCAGCGACGTTGTTTTGCAGGTGTATAAGCTTCATGAAAGAACACTCTGTTCATTTCGCAGGAATCGTAAAGGAGGAATTGGACGGTCAAAATTCTCCATGGAGAATTCGCGAAGTCCCAAGAGCCATCAGATCTTGCAGAAGAGAAAGGAGAGTTACGACGAGTGTTTTTCTAAGTGCAAGCTTAGGAGAAATTGGGTTGTAGGATCTGAGCCAACAAGGGTCGTTGGATTCACTCGCATGATCTCATTTCGTGGATTTGTGAGTTGAAAGTTTAAAACCTTTACATCAAGATTCGCGAGCAGCAAAGTCGCAAAAGAATCACAGTAGTCCATCGGAGGAGGACAGGTGGCAGAGATCAAGGGATCTCGCAAACTTGGAGGTTCGCAAGGTGAGAGCCTAAATATTGGGTGCTCCAAGTCACGAGTGGCGAAATTGCGAGGAGCTAGGACAGCCATAGGATTTAGGTCAAGGGAGGACCGTTGGATCAGAGTCTCATCGCGCCTACCATGCATTTGGGGGTTTCGTGGGTTGAAGAACTGAAAGCTTAGCATCAGGATTCGCGAAGTCGCGAAGTCTAAAACTCCAAAAAGGTGGGAAGTTCCGTTGTGGGACCCACGTTGACGATGCATTGGGATTTCGGCATATCGACGGATAGGAAGTCAAGACTTTTGTCCCAAAATTCCCGAAGTCATGAGTTGCGATAAGGAGTAGCGAGAACGCGAGGAGAAAAGTCAACATCACTTCTCGGGGTTTCATGAAAGGAAGGTGCCAAGGTTGGACACCTCAACTTGTGAAGTGGCGAGTAGTGAGAGGAGCTAGTGTTAAGCCTTACCGACGGTCGCGCGCAGAAGGCACTGAAAAAAGAAGAGCTATACCCATTTCGTGATCTCGGGTATTGCAAGATTGGAAAGGAAGAGTTGAGAGCCTCGACCCACGAACTTGCGAGTTGCGAGTTGCAACAAGCACCTTTGGAATTGGGCCTTGGTCATAGTGCTATGGTCGTACGAAAAGGTTGAGCTCGCGCCTAGTGCTATTTGCACAGGGGAGCTTCCAAAAGGACCTGTGGATCGATTAAATTGAGATTCCAGCAAGGAATCAAAAGAGCCGATTCGGCTCAAAGGAGATAAAGAACGATCCTGTGAGCGGATCTCGGTCCGAGGGCTGATATATCTGCATCAGTGAACAAACTTAGGGGTAAGGAAGATAGAGACAGAGGAAAATGGAGGTCTGAAGCTTCAGCCTATGGTTCCTCTATTGCTCCCCCTCAAATGGATTAAGTAACCAAGTTACTAAAATCACTTTAAGCTAGAATGAAAAGATTGGAATTGGAAGGGAAGCAGACATACAAAAATCCTCAAAATACTGATTACATAGGCAACTTCAGGAAGCCTAATAACAACACTCCTCAGATTATGCAAAGGGAACAAAGGAATAGGGATAGATATGATCAGAAAAACTGGAATCCTCTCCAAAATAATATTGTTACTGATGAAGAAGGGGAGGAGGAAGACCTTGATCCTGAAATCCATTGTCTGGGAGACACCTCCTCTTTTCCTCATTTGACTCAATCAACATACGAGGAGTCTCTCATGGACAACCAACTAAATGAGATGAGGAAGGGGGACAAGGCCAGTAGCATCCCAAACATATATAACCTCAGGTCCAAGAGGAAAGAAGGAAAACCTGATGTTCTTGAGCAACCTACTAGAGCATAAAATCATGCTAAAGATGTAGCAGATGACAACAAAGTTAAGAGAGTTCAAACCCCCTCTCCAGTGGTCAAAGTCCCTGTCCCCAAAGTGAAAGATATCCTAAAGCCCTCATCCCATTTTAATTTTGAGCGTGAAATCCAGAAAATTGGGATCCCTGTACCCCTTTCAGAACTGGTCAAGCATGAAGATTTCAAAAGGAGCCTCTCTAAACTGTTACTACCTAAACCCACAAATCATCCCACAAACTCAATCAATTTGCAAGACGAAAAGATAGCAGTTATCTTAGGTCCAATGGTAGAAGATAGAGATGATTCATCCCCTCCCTTCTATACCTCACTGAACATACATGATAAGGTGATGCATAATTTTCTGATGGATTCAGAGGCTTCTCATAATCTCATGCCCAAAACTGTCATGGAAGAACTGGGATTGGAAATCACAAAAGCTTACCATGATTTGTATTATTTTGACTCTAGGAAAGTGCAATGTCTGGGGGTCATCAAAGACCTAGTTGTGACCTTGTTTCAGCTTCCCATGAAGAGTGTGGTCATGTACATTGTAGTAGTTGATGTTCCCCCTAAGTTTGGCATGCTTTTGTCAAGATCATGGATAAAAATACTTGGAGGAACCCTTCAAATGGACCTCACCTATGCTACTATTCATGTTTTTTAGGGGGAGCATAGAAGGATTTACAGGGAAGCTCAATTGGCCTATATCAATAGTGATGAAATGAACCCCACCAATCAACCTATATTTTCACTTGACACTGACTTGGGGTCTAGTTTATTGCAGCTCATTGAGACTCCTGAGCCTCCCTTGGAGATCATAAAACAGTCCACTACTTTTCATGAAGATTCTTCCCCCATCACCTATGTTTGGAAAATGTTCTTTGACAGAGCCTTTTCCAGGGAGGGTGTTGGTGTTGGAGTGGTCTTTATCTCACCAACTCAAGAGACCATACCTTTGTCTTACAAGATAGAATTTGAAACTACCAATAACGTGGCAAAGTATGAAGCTCTTGTGTTGGGTTTGAGGACTTCAAAAGACATGGGAATCAAAGAGATATATGTGTTTGGCGATGCCAAGTTGGTTGTAAATCAGGTTAGAAATATTTACCAAGACAAACATCCTAGTTTGAGATCTTATAGGAATGAAGTCTAGGACTTAATTGATAGATTTTTCCTAGCTTTTAACATTTCCTTCATTTCGAGAGAAGAGAATAAAGTGGCTAATTCTTTGGCTGTTTTGGCAAGAAATTTTAGAGTTCCCCTGCCACCCAAGATCAGGTACGATATAGAAGTAAAATATACACCCTCTATACCTGACAATGTCAAGCATTGGAAGGTATTTGAGGATGATCTTGAGATCAAGAGATTCCTAGAAACTATTGATGATTTTTCTTCTTTACACATAGACCAAGATCATGATTATGAAAGTAACCCACATGTTGATGTATTTTTAAAGGAAATCGCTAATCGTTATTTTGTGCAGTTACCGAGCAATCACATTCCAAATGGACTAGTTCCTTTAGAAATGATTTTTGACAATAACAACACGGAATAGCGCAGAGGCCAGCATGAAGGGTTGGGCGCAGAAGGGGAGTGGTGGCGTCGAAACTGTGGGGGGGGAATTAAGAAGCAATGAGGTGTGAGAGAGGCGACAGGGGAAGACACATTGTGGAAGGCAATAAGTGGTGGGAGCAGGGGATGAGATATAACGGGTGCGCCTTGATGGGAGGCTGACATGAAAAGGAGAGGGACACATGGTAGGCAATGAGTGGATGATGAGGTGGGAAAGGGACCACACGGACTAAAGAGTGGAGAAGGACAGATGACACATGGCAACAGGGGAGAGGCGGCTCCGGAGGATGACATAACAGGGGGGAGGGCCCACGTTGGTTAAAAATAGAGCAGCTGAGAAGGATGGGATCTCGCAAGCACCGTTGATCTGGGCGCTTAGATCTCGACCGTTGGGAAGCTGCGCGCCCGATTCCGG
>JZKD02S0189164.1:323849-344260 GCA_000966675.3 Picea glauca | reverse complement strand
CGTAATTTCCTTGAGAGCCATTAATCCGGGCGCTTCGATCAGGACCGTTGAAGAGATGCGCCCTCAATTCCAGACCCCCCCCTCCATTTAAAGGTAGAAAGGTGGGGGGGTCCGGAATTTGATACGCGCCGTTGATCTGGGTGCTTCGATCGTGGCCGTACAAAATTGTTGACCGCTTAATCACAAGCGCATTTGTGCCCCGAGCTTATAGTAAATGGGTTTTTCACCCACTCCTTCGCATTCTAACCCCCCTTACCAAAAATTTCACTAACATTAGGCTCCATGGGGGATAGAGTCGTCCCTGTGATGCTCTAAGAACAATTTTATAGATTCAGCGCCTTGCTGTTGGGATATGGAGTCATTTATTAAGCTAAAAACAAAAACAATATTTACAGAAACAAAAGAGCTGACTGTGGCTCACAAAAATAATTTCTTCAAGAAATGCCCATTTACTGGGCCGTTAAAAAATTCTTTGCCTTCCAGATCTTGCAACCTGTAAGTGTTTTTTGAAAATACTTCAAGAATATTGAAAGGCCAAAACCAAAGGGCATCAAACTTACTATGCTTGCCCCTGTCCTGCCTGGGTGCATCCCATTTGAGCACCAGATCACCCTGCTCAAATTCTTTCTTTCTGCTCTTCCTGTCGAAAGCCTGCTTGATCTTCTGCTGATAATTATAGGCCCTATTCATAACATGCTCTCTGATCTACTGCACTTCCACCATCTGATGAATTCTTTTGACCATATTGTCAGGCTCTCCTCCAAGGTCCTGGAGGAATTTTGCCATAGATAAGGAGAGCTGAGTAGGGAAAACGACCTCTGTTCCATAAACTAGTTGGAAAGGTGAGATTCCCAGGGACTTCTTTGTTGTCACTCGGTCAGCCCATAGAGAAAATTTGAGTTTCGAATCCCAGGCCCTTTTATTGTCTTCCAGCAATTTCTTAATGAGCTTGATCAGGATTTTATTGGAAGATTATGCCAGTCCATTTCCTTGAGGATAATAGGGAGTAGAGTGAATCAGTGAAATCTCAAACTGTTCACAGAACTTGACTAGAGGCTCAGACCTGAAGGGGGGGGCGTTATCAGTGAAAATTCTGCTAGGGCAGCCAAATCTGGCTATGATATCCTCCAAGAAGTTGATAATTACTTTGTGGGAAGTGCTCCTGGTGGGGACAACTTCTATCCATTTGGTGAAATAGTCTGTCGCAGTCAAGATCCATCTGTGTTGGCCACTTGAGGGAGGATGAATTTCTCCAATGAAGTCCAATCCCCACTGCTGAAAGGGTGTTGAAACTACTACAGGCTTTAATGGCAGAGACTTGAGTTGCTGCTTTCCTGAGAACTTCTGGCATTTGATGCAAGCTCTGATTTCTCTGTAGGCATCAGGGAATAAAGTGGGCCAGTAGTATCCAGCCCAGAGGATCTTATGAGCCATGGTATTCCAAAAGTGATGACCTCCGCAGAGACCGCTATGAAAATCAAACGTAACCTTCTGGGCCTCCTGTGGGTCCAGGCATCTCAGAAATACCCCTAGAGGGTATTTCTAGTACAAGGTTTGGTCAATGAGACAATACTTGACCGCCTTGAGCTTTAGAGCCCTCGCTTTGCTTTTTCCCATTCCATCGGGGGGCTTCAACTCCTATAGAAAATATAGAACGTCAAGATACCAGGCACATTCTGCTAGCAATAAGGCACCCTAGGAATGCTTGTTGGATGGCTCAGCTTGCTCTTTGATAAAGCTAATCCCCAAGGTTTTGCAATTGGATTCGGCCAACAACTTGGCTAAACCCTGCCCCTTTATTAACTTGGTGGGCTTGATGTCCAGATCAAATTCTAGGATCTTGGAAATCCACTTACCTCTTCTTCCATCTATGTCAAGCTGTATAAGAATGTACTTCACAGAAGCCGAAGGAACATATGCAGTGATCTTTGAGTGCAAGACATATACTTTGAAAGCTTTGAGAGCTTTCACCAATGCATAGGCCTACTTTTCCATGATCTCATACCGGAGTTCTGCATCTCTAAATGCCTTGTTTTAGAAGGCAATAGGTTTCTCTCGCCCTTGATCATTTTTCTGCAACAAAACCGCTACTACTGTATCACAAGAGCCAAAGGAAAAAATCAGGAAATCTTTGGAATAGTCAGAACTGATCAGCACAGGCACCTCAGTCAATGCCCTTTTTATTTGGACAAAAGATTCCCTGGGTTCAACAGTCCATTTCACTTCATTTCCCTTCCTGAGCATGGCTATGATGTGTCTCACTAGCTCAGCAAAATTTGAGACGAATCTCCTCAGAAAATTAATCTTCCCCAAAAAGGCTTGAACCTCCTTCTTAGATCTGGGAAGTGATAGGTTATGAATTGCTTCTATCCTGCTAGGATCAATCCTCACTCCCTCTGTTGATACTATATGGCCTAATAACTTCCCCTCCTTCATATCAAACAAATATTTCTTGGGGTTCAGGGATAGGCCAAACCTTCGATACTTCAAGAAGACTCTCTTTAGATGACAGCGGTGCTCCTTATCTGTTCTGGAGAAGACTGTGATATCATCCAGATAGATTACCACAAACTGGTCCTTCTCCTCGATGAACACTATATCCATAGCTTGCTGAAATGTTGCCCCTGCATTCATCAATCCGAAAGGCATTTTGGCATACATGAATGTGCCCCAAGGGGTGGTGAAGGTTATCTTCTCCCTGTCCTCAGGCATGACCGATATCTGGTTATAGCTGGAAAACCCATCAATCATGGATATCCTGGATGCACCAATTACCCTCTGCAATATATGTTCCATCTTATGTAGGGGGTAATTGTCCTTCTTTGAGCTTCTGTTTAGGTTCCTGAAATCGACACAAAGCCTGATTTCTCTGCTTTTCTTCCTTACTGGGACCAAGTTGGCCACCCACTCAGAATATCTCAAGGGGACAATGATTCGTGCATCCAACAACTTTTTTACTTCCTTCTCCATGATGGGAAGTAACATGGGATTTATCTGTCTTAGCTTCTACTTGAATGGCCTAGCCTCTTCCTTCAATGGGATCTTATGCTCGATGACAGATGTGTCGTACGTCTTGAGGTCTTTGTATGTCCATGCAAACACATCGGTGAACTCTCTTAGCAACTCCGTGTACTCGGCCCTATGTTCACTGGTCAGGCTGCTTGATAATCTGACAAACTTGGGCTCCTCCTGCGTGCCAATGTTGCATTCGGGTGTATCAGCATCTTCGTTCGAGACCTTTCCCTTTACTGCCACATCGTTCCCATTGAACAGTCTCTCTAGAGGGACTAGTCCTCTCGAAATGTGATTGTTGGGCAGCTCAATGATCTGATGATTAGCAATTTTATTTAAAAACTTCTCAGGACGAGGGTCACCTTCCAAGTCGGGATCCTGGTCAATGTTCAACGCAGAAAATTCATCCACAGATTGTAGAAACCTTTCAATTTTCGGATCATCCTCGAACACCTTCCAATGCTTGACATTGTCCAGCACCGAGGGCCTATATCTTATATCAACATCATTTTCTACCATAGGCGACAGAGGAAATTTGAGCACACTAGCTGAGACAGCTAAAGAATTGGCCAAAGTATTTTCTCCCCTCGGAATGAAAGAAATGTTTAAAGCCAAGACGAAATTATCAATAAGGTCCCATACTTCATTCCGATAATTATTAAGCCGGGGATTATGGGCACAATAAGCATTCCTTACCTGCTGAATAATCAACTCAGCATCTCCGAATATTTCTATCTCTTTAATTCCCATTTCCTTTGCAGCCCTCATACCCAGAACAAGAGCTTCATACTCTGCCACATTGTTGGTGGCTTCGAATTCCAGCTTGTATGACAGGGACACGACTTCTTGACAAGGTGATATGAAAACCACTCCAGCGCCAGTGCCTTCACTAGAAGAAGCTCCATAAAAAAACATCTTCCACACAGAGGAGCTTTGAGGGGAGATTGGATGATCAAGGCTGGAATGTTTTTTGATTGGTAAAGAGCTTTCAGGGGCATCGGTAAGCTGCAACAAACTAGACCCTAAGTCAGTGTCAAGTGCAAAGATGGGGTGATTAGTAGGGTCTGCTTCATCACTGACAATGTAGGCTAGCTGGGTTTCTCTGTATAATCTCATTTGTTCCCCTCCGAAGACCGTAATGGTGGCGTATGTGAGATCCATATGTAGTGTCCCTCCAAGTTTTTTAATCCACGATCTAGACAACAACATTTCGAATTTGGGGGGGACGTCGGCTACCACACTTTTCATGGGCAGCTGAAATAGGGAAACCACCAGGTCTTTGATGACTCCTAGGCATTGCACTCTCCTTGAATCGAAGGAATATAAATCATGATAAGTTCTTGTCACCTCCAGTCCCAATTCTTCCATGACTATTTTTGGCATAAGGTTATGRGAAGCCCCTGAATCCATGAGGCAGTTATGCAACACTTTATCATGTATGTTCAGGGATGTGTAGAAGGGGGGGGATGAGTCATCTTTGTCTTCTACCATGGGGCCTAAGATGATGGTTGGCTTCTCATCTTGAAGGTTTACTGAGTCAGAGGGCAGTTGGGGGGACTCGGATTGTAGCAGCTTGGAGAGGGATCTTTTAAAATCTTTGTTTTTAACTAGCTCGAAGAGGGGGATGGGGATCCTGATCTTTTGAATTTCATGTTCAAAATTAAAGGATGGAATGGGCTTAGGAACTTCTCTTACCTCGGTGCGGGTTCTTTGACTATTGGAAAAGCGCTCTGAGCTCTTTTATCCTTAGTAGCGGCTGCTGCAGATCTAGTAGGTATTTCTGCTATGAGGGGTTGGTCTGGGCTATCAAAGTCTCCTTCTTTCCTTCTCGACCTGAGATTATATCTGTTAGAAGTGTGACTGGCCCTTTTCTCTTTCCCCAACTCATGAATTTGAGTGCTCATCAGGGATTCTTCATATGCGGACTGCATCAAATGGGGATAAGGGGGAGTGTCTTCAATACAGTGAATCTCAGGGCCAACCTCGTCTATCTCCTCTCTTTCCTCATGATCAACTAGGTTGTTTTGGAGGGGGGTTTGAACCCTTTGATCATCTCTATCTTTTCCCCTTTGTTCCCTCGGGAAAACTTGAGGCATATTGTTAGCAGGTCGTCTGAAACCTCTATTATCAGTGTTCTGGGGATTTATGTACATGGGCTTCCCCTCTAATTCCCACCTTTCTATCTTGGCAGCAAGCGATTTTAGTGTTCTAGCTGTCTCATCTGTCTAATGAGGCAGGGGAGAGGAACTGGATGAGGAATTTTCATGCCTGTTCTTGGGCGTATTTCTATCACTTGCGTTCCTGAGTCGGTTGACAACCAATATGTTAGATTCTACCTCCACGGCCGCATCCTACATGTGGGCCAGCATAGAAACTCTTCTCTCCCTCAGCAGTAGGTAGAAATTGGGATCAAAAGCACTGGAGTAAGTGATCTTTGCAGAGGCTTTGGAGGGTTTTATCTCAGCAGGGATTTTGTTGTACATCTTATTGAATCTTTTGGAGAAGTCAGAGACAGACTCTCCTTCCATATTTTTCAAAGACCCGAACTCAGTCATATAATACATGAAATCCTTCTTATCTCCCCACTACCTCAGGAAAGCATTATCCAGGGCTTCAATTCCAACAATAGATCCAGGAGCTAATCCTCTAAACCATTTCCTTACCTCACCATCCAGGCTCTAGACAAAAACCCTCATCCAGACATCTTCATCTCCAATGTTCAAGTTGTCTGCATAACTGTAGAAAGCAGCTAAGTGTTCTTCTGCAGTTATGTCCCCTTCCCCGATGAACTTGGGCATATATTTCAAGTAATCTCCAGCAGGGAAAGGATTTGTGGGATGAGGTAAGATCAAGGGAGCATACCTAGTAGCAACTATGGCATCCATTCTATTCAGAGGGGGATTAGCACCGACCATAGGAGTGTTAGGTGGAGGAGAATTTGGAGGAGAAGGGGTTCGCAAAGGGGTTATTGAGAATGAATCTCGAAGTGGAGTGGGAAACAAGAGGGGATTTAAGGAGAAGGCTAATGAGCTCAAGTCAGCGGGTGCTCCTCCTTGTGCAGGAGTGGGGAAATCTTCTGTGGTCGTGGGTCTATGCCAAGGTACAACTTCAGAGGAGAGGGGAGTGACAAGGATTTCTTCCTCCAATCCTAGACCAGGAGGGGAAAACTCAGTAGGAACACTCCCAAAATTTAGGAAACGAGAAACTTCTGAAGGAGGTCTATTAAGAAACTAAGGAGGAGAAAACGGAGTTCTTACAGAAGGAGATGGCAGATTACCTGTTTCGTCGATGGAAGCTTCTTCTTTAGGGGCCTTTCCTTTTCTGAGAACCACCTCTGGATCGGCTTCAGGTGTAGCTAGGGGCAGTTGTGGATGAGACCGCGTGTGTCTGCCTCTGAAAGCCACAATTGATAGATCAGTTTCTCCCCAGCGGAGTCGTCACAATGGAGTCGCCAGGTGCACAACAGCAATCTTGATAATTCTGATATCTGATGCACCTTCAGAACCAGTTAATCGTTGTCGTTCAAACCCGAGGAAAATATTCAACTTCGTCCCCGGCAACGACGCCAGAAATGTTGGCGTCGGAAGTCACTCCTGGATTTCTAGCAGGAGCAGAGCCCGACGCCCATCAGTTTTATGTCACAGTTGTTTATAGATGGGTGATCGAATGGAGGGAAAATCAAAACAATAACGTTCCAACTCTGAAACCAGTCCAGGTATGCATGAGCAAGTGAGGTCTTGCGTAAATTTCAGACAGTGGGTTGTAGTAAAGGGTGAACAAGCAGAAGACTTAATGAGAAGAGTGCGAAGGTATGTTATAAACAACAGGTCCCTAACAGACTGTATAAGAAGGCATCCAAATGCAAGATCTTCTTGCACTTAAATACAGAAAACCAGAGAATACAATAATGCAACTATAAATCATTTATCATAACATAACTACAATAATTCGCACGAGTCGGTCATTCACAAACTCTCTTAGCATAAGATGAAAACTAGACGAAGTAAGAAGAACTGTCTTCCATAAAACGAGAAATCTCATATACATATGCATAAGCTGAAAGCTAGAATAGCTGCTAAAACATTATAGTAGGGAGCTCTGCTCTACCATCGATGCCTACAAAAAATGGCGAAAACACCTTCATATACTCAAGAAAACAACAACAACAAAATCGAGACGTTGCATTAAACACATTGTGTCTGCATGGCTTCTGACAATCTGCGGCTGCCATCTCTGAATGATCGTGCATCTACGGCAGACGTAATCGAACTCCTGACAGTTTTGTGGACGAATCGACGTGCTTTAATTCGGTGCCGGAATTTCCCATTATGGCGGAGATGATGTCTAACCATCACCAACTACCTCAATAACTGCTTCATGGGGATTGAGAACGACCCGACCAACTCGGCACTTCTGCAACGTGGAAGACCCCTTGTACTGCCACCTGGATTAACTGAACGGCTCGATGAATAGCGCGGAGGCCAGCATGAAGGGTTGGGCGCAGAAGGGGAGTGGTGGTGCCGAAACCATGGGGGGGGGGGAATTAAGAAGCAATGAGGTGTGAGAGAGGCGACAGGGGAAGACACATGGCGGAAGGCAATAAGTGGTGGGAGCAGGGGATGAGATATAACGGGCGCGCCATGATGGGAGGATGACATGGAAAGGAGCGGGAGACATGGTAGGCGGTGAGTGGATGATGAGGTGGGAAAGGGACCACATGGAATAAAGAGTGGAGAAGGACAGATGACACATGGAAACAGGGGAGAGGAAGCTCCGGAGGATGACATAACAGTGGGGAGGGCCCACGTTGGTTTAAAATAGAGCAGCTGAGAAGGATGGGATCTCACGGGCACCATTGATCTAGGCTCTTAGATCTCGGCCGTTGGGAAGCTGCGCACTTGATTCCGGACCCCCCCCCCCCTTTTCTTAAAGGTATAAGGGCAGGGGGGGTCCGAAATTGACTTGAGAGCCGTTAATTCGGGCGCTCCGATCAGGACCGTTGAAGAGATGTGCCCTCGAATATACTAAGGTTTTAAAACAATTTTCTGATGTGTTTTCATGGGCATATGAAGATATCAAAACATATGACACAAGTGTCATTAAACATAAAATACCATTAAAATAAGAGGCCAAGACATTTAGGCAGAAATTGAGACAAATAAATCCTATGTTGCTGCCTATCATGGACAAATAGGTAAAGAAGATTTTGGATGCCCAGATCATCGTGCCTTTGAGGTATTCAGAGTGGGTGGTCAACTTGGTCCTGGTGAGAAAGAAGAGTGGGGAAGTTAGACTTTGTATCGATTTCAAGAACCTGAACAGAAGCTCAAAGAAGGACAATTACCCCTTACCAAAGATGGAACACATATTACAGAGGGTGACTGGTGCATCAAGGATATCCATGATTGACGAATTTTATGGCTACAATCAGATCTCGGTCCTTCCCGAGGACAGAGAAAAAACATCCTTCACCACTCCTTGGGGTACATTCATGTATGCTAAGATGCTCTTTGGATTGATGAACCCAGGGGCAGCCTTTCAGCGAGCCATGGATATAGCTTTCATTGGATAAAGGGACAAGTTTAAGGTCATCTATCTGGATGACAATACAGTTTTATCCAGATCTGATATAGAGTATTGTGATCATTTGAAAAGGGTTTTCTTGAAATGTAGGAAATTTGGCCTCTCCTTAAATCCCAAGAAATCATTGATTTCCATGAAGGAGGGAAAATTACCGGGGCACATAGTGTCAGATGAAGGAGTCAATATTGATACCAATAGGGTAGAAGCAATCCAAACCTTGTCACTCTCAAGATCTAGGAAAGAAGTCCAGTCTTTCTTGGGGAAAATTAATTTTCTGAGGAGGTTTGTTTCCAACTTTGTTGAGATGGTTTAGCTTATAACAACCATGTTGAGGAAAGGAAATGAAGTTAAATGGATTGTTGAGTCTCAAATTTCTTTTATCTGATAAAGAAGGCCTTGAATGAAGCACCTGTGTTGATTAGTCCTGATTACTCAAAGTATTTCCTCATTTTTTCATTTGCTTCATTTGACACAGTAGAAGATGTTTTATTGCAGAAGAATATTGAAGGGTTGGAGCAACCCATTTCCTTTTTTAGCCGGGCATTCAGATATGCTAAAGTGAAATATGACATCATGAAGAAGCAAGCATGTGCTTTGGTTAAATCTCTCCAAGATTTCAAAGTCTATGTGTTGCATTCAAAGGTCATCACATATGTTCCTTCAGCCTCTGTGAAGGAAATTCTCATCCATCCAGACATAGATGGAAGAAGGAGCAGATGGATTGCCAAGATCCTTGAATTTGATCTGGAGATCAAGCCCACCAAATTGATCAAAGGTCAAGGTTTAGCCAAGTTGTTGGTTGAGGCTAATTGAAAATATTTGGGGGTAAATTTCATCAACACTTGCTCAGAAAATCAACAGGCTGATTTGTTTGATACAAATGTTCAAGACAACCCTCCACTAGCATGGAAAGGAACAAGGCAAAAGATTTAAATCTAAAAGAATTTAAATATTTCTTGAACAAATATTATATTGGAAAGACCCCCTGGGGGTATGTTTGAGATGTTTAGACCCACATGAAAAAAAAAGATACTATTTCTGACTTTCATGACAGTCTGTGTGGGGGACATCACTTCTGGAGAACAACGACCTACAAGATTCTCAGGGCTGGGTGTTTCTGGCCTACTCTGTTCACTAATGTTTGCATGAAATTCAGAGCCTGTGTTAAATGTCAAAGGTTCTCTCGAAAGAAACAACTAAAGTCTCTGCCACTGAAGCCTGTGATTTCTTCAGGATATTTTCGGCAGTGGGGCCTAGACTTCATTGGACAAATTCATCCTGCTTCAAGTGGACAACACAGATGGATCCTGACCGCCATGGATTATTTTACCAAGTGGATAGAAGCCATCCCCTCAAGGAGTGCTTCCCACAGAGTAATCATCGGTTTCCTGGAAGATATCATAGCAACATTTGATTGTCCGAGAAGGATTGTCACAGATAATACTGCTTCTTTTAAAGCTGAACCATTGGTCCAATTCTGTGAGAAGTTCAAAATCAAGTTGATTCACTCTACACCCTACTACCCCCAGGGAAAAGGACTGGTAGAGTCCTCTAACAAGAGCCTTATTAAAATTATCAAAATATTGTTAGAGGAAAATAAAAAGGCATGGGATTCAAAGCTCAAGTTTTCTCTGTGGGCTGATAGAGTGACAACGAAAAGATCTCTTGGTGTTTCTCCTTTCCATATTGTATATGGAACTGAAGTAGTTTTTCCCTCTCAATTGGCCTTGCTTGTGGAAAAATTCTTTCAAGACTACCAAGGAGATCCTGATGATATGATCAAAAGAATACAACAACTGGTCGAAGTGAAACAGGAAAGAGAAAAACTATTGGATAGAGCACATGACCATCAACAGAAGATCAAGATGGATTTTGACAGGAAGGTGAGAAAAGAGGATTTCCTACTGGGAGATCTAGTACTAAAATGGAATGTACCCAAGCAGGACAGAGGAAAGCATAGAAAATTTGATGCCTTATGGATCGGCCCCTTCGAGATTTCTGAGGAACTTCCAAACAAAATTTATAGGTTGCATAATTTGGAGGGTGATGAAGTTTTTGGTGGCCCTGTAAATGGGCACTTCCTGAATTTTTTTTTTGTTTAAATCCGCAGTCGGCATTCCACCATTGTAAATACTGTTCCTATTTTTATTTTTATTTTTATCCTTCTACGAATAATAGACGTCGTAGCCAAATATTAGGCACTGAAACTACGCATTCTTGGCATCTCGTAGGGAGCATGCCATCCCCCGTGGAGCCAAATGTTATCACATAAGGTTGTCAAGAGTCATATGTAGTTGTCGTTTATACCTGAGTCTATGTTATTGCTCTGTCTCTCTCTCTCTTTCACATGTCAGGTCTTTAGTTTTTCCTTTCAGCTGGTAAAGTCTTTTTGTTTGCCCCTTTTTGTTGAATGACCTAAGTTTCTCCCTGTTTCTATACTCGAAGAAGTCTCAGCCGACACTTTCTTTTTTTCCTAAGAATGAATATTCACCTCTTTCCGTTCCAGTCTTCAACCCTTCTATCCTCCCATGTTCATACAGTCTTTCAATTATTTGTTGTCAAGGTATGTTGATCAGAGTGATCTGTTGTGGAACCAAATCTAGTTAACAGGTGAGATCAACGTCAATGGAGGGGATTACACAAGAGGATCATATCAAGGGCCCGTGGGCATTCAAGACCCCAAAGTTTCTCGAAGCTTAGCACAGGAGAAAAATCTTGAGATCAAAGATCGGAGAATCGAGAATCGAGTGCTCGATATTTTTGTTACAAAGGTTCTTCCAAAGTCTGATGCCCCAAAGCCCGAAGCTAGCATGGGTTGTCCGATCTATAAAGACACATGGCACCAGATCCGAGTAGCGGAGAAAGCCACTTTGAAAATTTCAAAGAGAGAAAGGCGCGCAATGTCTCGAATCCTTGAGAAGCAAAGCCCCGAAATGTGGATCAAATCTAGACCATCCGATCGCAGTGGGCCACGGGCCATTGATTTGGCAATGGCAGAGTTCTGAGAATCGGGAATCAGGAGAAGTAAGGAAAGCTAGCCTCCAACTTCGCGAAATGCGAAGTCCTGAAACCCGAAGGGCTGAATTAATCTAATCCATCCAAACCAAAGAGGCAAGTGGCATCGAATTAATAGGATCATGGTTTCACAAATCGAAGTTTTGAGAATGGAACGTGATGCAAGTTTCATGTAGCATGAACTCGTGAAATGCTCGAGGGTGGGCCCGGGGTCATAGCCCGAATTCATATGGAAGTGGGTCCATAAAGAGGGTTGATCACCCATCGCATGGAGCTGAGAGTTTGAGTTTTTCAATGCAAAGACTCAGTCGTCGAATGGAATGTTGATCCGACCCTTGACCTGAAAAGGTCGATTTCATCGAATTGGGGATTGGAGGTTATGTTGACAAGTGATATGAAAGCTCCTGAAACACGAGTTCCTGAAGTTCTTACGAGAGGATAAGCGTCAGGTCAAGGCCCGAGGTCGCATGCAGGATGGAGCGATGGAGAGGAGTTGTGCCATAGGTCGAAAGCACCCGTATTGATTATAGAATAAAATCAGCATGGCCTCGAGGCATCAAGATTGAATCGAAGAAGTCATGGGCACCGCCTGGAACATTCAAGGGTGTCAAGCCTCGTCTTGATCCCGATGAAAGTAGTTAATGAAAGTGTGGGTGGTGGGTGAAACCTCATTTTACCCCATAAATGGAAATCATGGAAGACTGGCCGTGGCAGCAGACTGATAGCCTAGAGCTCCCCTATGGACATATTTTTGTACAAATCCCATACTGGTTTAAGCTTGCATCTGACAAAGAAAGACACACATAATCTGACAGAAGAAGACAAAGACGTAAAGCTTTGAATGCAGTGGTCCGATCATGTCCCTAGGGGCCATGATTAGTTCTGAGTATATATGCTCAGTTTTTTATATTTTGTTAGGGTCGATGGTTGAGCTAGGCTCCCATTTGTAATGTTTTGATGAAGCTCTGGTTCTCTATTCTGTAATAAGATTTGAGACTTATTGTTTAATCTAAGTCAGCTTCTTTATCCACTCTTTTGCATCTGATATTGAATGTTCTTGATCGAAGGATTTGCATGGATGTTTATGACTGTGTTGTAATGGAGGTTTGATTATAGCATTGTTACAGTGTTTTCAATTTTCTGAACTTAGAACCCAAGAGGATCTTGTCTTTTGAGTTTTTCTTCCTTAGGCTGCTGGAAGATCTGATGTCCATAGCAGACCTCTACATTCTCTTCTCAAGTTATTCCCCCTACTCACCCTGACTACAACTTACCGACTGAAGTTAAATCAATACCTCACTTGCTCATGCATTGCCTGGTCCGGATTTCTGAGTTAAAGTGATATTTTCCTGAGTCTGCGCCCATTCAACCCCCTTTAAATTTATTCATTGTGGCATACAAACTGATTGGTACTGGGATTACCTCTGTTGCAATCTAGAGGTGACTTCTAGTGCTAATAGAGTGTTCACACCAAACATTAGGATGCTTCATTTAAATACTTCCTCATTATCTATGGATGGTAAATTGGGTAAATAGTGGACCCTGATTAAGAGCTTAATCTTGAGGGGATCAAGAGACTCGAATCAGACTTGACTTTTTTTTTACACGAAAAAAATCTAATAATTTATTAAAGATAAAAAAAAAAAATACAATAATAGATACCAATTGGTATTTCAATGTGTCTTTGATGGGCTTGGTACAAAAGGAGAGCCTTTAGTCTTCCTTTACAAAAAAAAACAATTTTCAGCAAACCACTATCTTTTCTTAATAGCATATCCTTGGGTAGTTCGATCGACTTAGAGTCAACATCTAAGCTCTAGATAAATAGTATAAAAGAACTACAATTCTAAACATCAGTCCAAAAATAACCAAATTTCAAATCGTAATCAACAAGTCCAATCTTCTACAATCTTAGATACAATAAGAAAATTAAAACCAAGATTCATCAAAATGATTAGCAATGTGTCCTTGGTGGGATTCAATGATTTCTCATATTCCTTCATGTAGTGCTAATCCTTCCTTGGATAACCCACCATCTTCATAATTGTGTTCCAGATACACATGGACAAATTAAATGTGAGAGAAAGTGGATTGAAGAATCTTTATCTCCCAAAATAAAGGTTGTAGTAAGTAATTTCACGAGACATAGTCTCCTTTCATCCATTGAATCACTAAGAGAAAGTCAACCATGATTTGAATATGTGAGACTTCCACTTTGAGAGAAAAGATAAGGACCATCTTGAGTGTTGATATTTCACTGAAATTATTTGTGGTTTGGAATATCCTAGCTATGAAAGAGATAGAGTGATTTTTGGAGAGGAAAATGACACCTCCAACCCCTCCCCTTTATGGATTGCCTTGATAGGTTCCGTAAAAAAAATCCTAGGGGAAGGATTCATTTATTTGGCATGTTGATACTCATGCACAAGGAGGGGAAGAAGAGGATTGAGAAAAATCACTAATAACATTTCAAGGATTTGGGAAGCACACTTTAGAGGTGAAGTGTCCTTTCCCTCAAAAAGATTGGTGTTTTTGGCCAACCAAATTCACCATGTTATCGCATAATTTGCACTTTGATCAAAGGAAATGTTAATGGAAAGGAAAATTGCCATAACCGAGGTTATCCTATCATTGTTGCCTCAATAGGATGCCTCTTTCTATTTAGGGTTGATGGCCCAGGGGAGATGTCCCCGGTGACCTGGGGTTTGATAAGGAAAGGTTAAGATATCTATGAAAATGTCCCCTATCACAAGTCACACTGATCAAAAAGTCCCGGGGTTTTAACCAATGAAGTGGTGAAGTATCAAGATGTACCTTCCCAGAACAAAGAAACAAGGAAATATATCTTTCGCAAGTACAACTTGTTGTTAGTACTCCATAAAATCATGGACATTATCAATAAAATGAATGGATGATATACAGTGAAGCAAACATAAATTTGTAGCAGCAATATATATAAGACAATAACTTCACAATAAGTGCCTTAAAATGGCTTCAAAATGACCAAGAATAATCACTTATTAACATCGAAATACTAGCATTTGTCAGAAGCAAGTAAGACATTTCATTAATCAACTTTTTCAATTGCTTTTGGATGTTTTTAGTGCTGAAATAGATGGTTGTAGCTTACTATAGTAACAACAACAACCAAGTTATTAGATCAGGCTATTATGATGTTAGGAGTGGTTAGTAAAGAGATTAAAGTATACATTTTGATAGTGGTTTTGATCAATCACTTAATAGAAAGTCTTAGATTAGTGCCTTTAGGGAAAATTGAGTCTTTTAGGTAGCAGAAAATCTTGAAGGAAAAGATGATAGTAAGAGAACTAAAGACAAGAGAGGTCAATAGTTGAAGTGTTGGTAACCCAAGGCTTCAACTATCAAAACCTAGGGGGAAAATAGCTACTAGGAAGTAGGTAACCCTAGGCCCTAGTAGTTTTCCTCCGTATTTAGCTCAAGGATGAAGTAAATGACAGATTAGATGAAGAAAAATGTGCTAGGGTGTTGCAATGGAAAGGCCCTTAGCAAAAGCTTCAAGAAAATCAGCTTCTTAGCAAAATCTAGTAGGTGAAAGTTATTAAGGCAAACACAATAACATGTTCTTAGCCTCCTAGGGTTTTAAGCTAGCAATTTCATAATATTAATGTAAATGAAATATAAACATAACCATAACCATTCAATGAATAAGAATTGCAGAAATCTTACTTACATTCACCAAGAATCATCTAGAAAATACTCTAGTTGAACACTTCCACCAAGAAAATTGCCAAAATAGTCCAAAATAAGCCTCCTTCAACAAGTGTGCACTAAATTTCAGTCATGCAACCCCAAATAGGGTGAAAATATTAGACCTCACCAAGTGTGAGTGAAATATGATGAAAAATACAAGGGCAAAAACCCTTATTTATACAATTCAAATGACCAGAATTAGGTCAAAAAGGCCGACATGGCCAATTTACTTGTAATATCCAGTTTTTACATTAAATGACATAATAAAACCACAAATCAAGAAGAAAAGGTGAATTCATTCCCTTTTAGGGTGACATTAGGCCTTTTTAGGGTGACGTTAGGCCTTTTTAGGGAAACATTGGCCTCCGGGAGAAACACGTTAGGCCTCCTAAGGCCTCTGGATCAAACCATACATGCCACTTGGCACACAACTACCTCCAAAGTGTCCAAAACGTTGGGTGACATCATGGGTCACATGGGTGAAGTCATGGGCCTTTCAAGGCCTACATCATAGTGAGAAGGGAAAGAACCCTCTGGTTCTAGGCCTACCAGGTTATCTCTGGTGGAACATCCTCCTCTCTCTCTAGTGAAAACCTATCATCTGTCTCTGCCCCCGGCTAGTGTCAACATCCATATTGTGGGATTTTATCCCTATGGAGGTCTAAACTAATCATCTCCCCATGTGTGCCTGTCTTTTGGGTGTGACCCTACAATGACAACAAGTATGCCCTCCATGGGCTCATAAGTCACAGGGATCATAGCAATGTCAATCACATCTAATAATCAAGTTATTTAAAAAACCCCCCTTTTCTGAGACAAGTGCTCAAAGACGTTATGTTATTGTACAAGCCAGGTTTGGAGGGGAGGTTAGGATGTCCTATTGGGATAGTTCTCATTGGATGTGGGATGTTTCTGGTTGAAGACAAATCTAAGCCATGTAAGTGGGTGAGGTGGTAAGGTATTTCTAAGAAATGGGTGCAGTGATGACAGGGGAATGTATGGCTTACCTATGGGTGCCTATGAAGAGGGTGAGTTGCACCTTGTCATGGATGCAAACTTTTCCAAGCCCATTCATTCCTTTTATCTTTTTGTCTTATTTCTTTTTCTTTAAAGAGACTAGTTAGGGGACACTGCCCTGGCGTGGTGACCAGTGGTGACAATGTTACCCACAAGAATTTCATGGAGATGAGAAGAATGGCTTGTGATGAGACCCCCTTTCTCTTAGATATGCCACCAAGAGCCACTACCCTAGTGTGGTGACCAGCTGAATGGTAGTGTCATACCGCTACATTCTCATGGACCTAATAGGATGGCTCATGATGAGACCCCTTATCGTCCAACTAGGTATTGATTTTATTATTTTATGGGTCCCTATGTTTCTTGTTGAGAAGCCTTTTATTGATTTCTTGGGGATCCCTGGGTCAAGCATCTGAAGGTTTTATTCTTTTGGATTTTATCTTTTTCCAGCTACTTTTACCCTCTGTGCCTTTAGTCCCTTCTTCCCACAAGGTAAGGTACAACCCTTTGCTAGCTTGGAAAACCCAATGCCCAAACCAATGTATGGCATGGATGAGAGGGAAAAATATGAAAAGTGGTAAGCATAGTGGGAATGGATGATGACCTTTCATGAACCCACCCAGTGGAAACTCAAACCCTATGGAAACCAACTTACTAGGGCACCCTGTCATTCCCCCCAGGTGTGGACAAGTGGAAAGGCATAAGGTCCAAGCACATGTTAGAAGTAAAAAACAATTAAATGCACATATTCAAATGTTTTAAGAATCAGAGTGACACAGACCATGATACCAAGACTCATTACCTCATGGAGCAAGACCCATTGTTGTTTAAGGGCTAGGTCGATGGGGTGGATGTTGTTTCTACTAAAAAGATGGAGTCATTGAAGAAGAAATCTGGGCCCTCTAGGGACAGGCTCAAGTCAATATGGCTCTCGGTACTCCATGTCTAGGACCTATGGGCCTCGAGACATAATCTCCTTAGTTATCCCTAGAGCTCATGAGAACCTCAACATCTTTGGCATGAATTGTGACCTACTTGATCTCAATAGAATATTATTAGTAATGATTTGGGGTGGTGATATCACCCCCGGCTCATATATAGTACAAAAAATGAAAGAAAGCATATATACAAATGGAAATACAACTACTCTAGCATGAAATGAAAATGGTATGTACAATGAATGAAAATGCCTACCTACTTACCTGTAAAGTCAAGTCTCTTCCCCCTGATGGGGTTTGAGGAGGTGTCCGCTAACTGGTAATAGGTACCTTCTTCCTTCCAATGTAGACAAATAGTAGGCATCATCGACTGACTTTCTTAAAAATTTGAAGGGTCTAAGCCAAAATTGTGCACTTCCCTTGACATTAGTAGGCTCTCCCTTCTTTGTGTCCCACATCCAGACTGTGTCTGCCTCTTTGTAATCCTTGGTTTTGAACTTGGTTGTTTTCTTGCACAACCATGATGTATTGTCTTGAGGGAGGTGGGTGGCACTCTGCTATGAAAACTTCTTGTTGGGATGATTGGACCAGTATGTTATCTTCTCCTTTCTTTAATAATTTGACAGCCCCAAATTCTTTGTCTTTGGCCATTGTATCTGATCAAAGTCTTATTTTCTAGCAAAAGGCATGTCATCGGGAGATAATTCATGAAGACTCTCTATGATTGGGTCATGTGTTTTGTCAGCTTCAATGTGATCGCTAATTTCTTGCACATGGATTTTAGTCATTGGCACATTCGGGAGGTTGCTTATTGTTCCATTATTCATAAGCACATTGATATAAGTGAGATCCATCTCTAGAGTGCCCCCAAGCATTGCAACAAATTTCCTGGACAATAGCATTCCCCACACATCTGGGACATCCATTGTTGGCATGTTTTACAGGCAGGGTATTCTTGTCATTGATGGCAAGTACAATAGCGATGATGGCTTGAGTACAGGAAGGATGTGCCAGATGGGCACCAGAAGTCTTTTGGGAAGACACTGCAAAGCAAGCTCAACAAGATCAGAGTATGCAGCGATGGGTCTCATTGTGATTTCCTGATGAACGTCAGATCCGAGCCATA
Source organism: Picea glauca (assembly GCA_000966675.3). Lineage (NCBI taxonomy): Eukaryota > Viridiplantae > Streptophyta > Pinopsida > Pinales > Pinaceae > Picea > Picea glauca. The sequence continues at coordinate 325,840 of JZKD02S0189164.1, read as the reverse complement.
GGTCTGATCGACATTGGATCTAGGAGAACCTGCATGCTCTTTAATGAGAAAGGTGACATGCGAAACCCCAAAAAATCCAAAACAGGCACCTCAACGAAGACTCCATTTTGGAGTTTTAGTTACCAGAAGATGGAGAAGTCAAGAGTCGAGACTCTCCAACACAGGAGTCCCAAAGTCTCGAAATGTGAAACCCCAAAATCGCGAAACAGGTGCACCACTCGAGGTATTGAATACTGGGATTTCGGCTACCGGGAGATGGATATGTCAGAGACTCTCCTCAACAGGAGTCCCGAAGTCACGAAATGCGAAACCCCGAAATCGTGAAACAGGCACACCACTCGAAGTATTGAATACCGGGATTTCGGCTATCGGGAGATGGAGATGTCAGAGACTCTCCTCAACAGGAGTCCCAAAGTGCTGAAATGTGAAAACCTGAAACAGGCACATCACTTGGAGTACTGGATACCAGGATTTCGGATACCGGGAGATGGAAATGACAAAGACTATCATCAATAGGAGTCCCAAAGTCATGAAACCCAAAGTCGAGAAATGATAAAGACTCCATACCGGAGTTTCGGATACTAGGAGTAGGAGGAGTCAAGAGTAAAGACTCTTCATCAAAGGAGTCCCGAAATAGCGAAGCTTGAAGTTGTGAAATGTCATAGACAAGCTCCATTTCAGAGTTTCAGCCACCGCGACATGGAGAGTCAAGAAACGTTACCACAGGAATACCGAAATGCTGATTCATCGAAATGAGAAACGCTGGAGTACCGGACCATTGATCTGACTCCATTTCAGAGTTTTGGATACCGGGAGTTGAAGTGTCGAAACACTTCACCACCAAGAGTGTCGAAATGCCGAAATGCCAAAATGCAAAATTGTGAAATGCAGTTTCGACTAAGGCTGAGGTCACAGCCGTTGGTCACGTCGGTGGAAGATGGGGGAAGGAGTTAGTGAAGACAAGCTCCTTTTCAGAGTTTCGAGGGTCGGGAAATGGAGAGTACTAAAATCCTCCACCACGATGATCCTAAAATGATGAAGAGCAGAAAGATGAAATGAACGCAAGATTTAGAGAAGTTAATCCAACGATGTAGATGAAACTGAAGACGATCGGAGGGCTACTGTAGCACTTCACAGTGTAACTGCTAGAAACCACTGATGGTTTTTGCCAGAGGACTTGAAGAGACTTCTGTGTGATTTCCAAAGGAACTGAAGGGTCACAAAGAATCTGCCAGTAGGAGAAAAGACTGTTCGTGAAGGCTATTGACAGCTGGAATGTGCTTTGGAGCCTATAACTGCAACAGAGTAGTTGAGATCGACTATAACAGAAGATGAAGAATATTAACTGCTGGTGATGGGAAGTAACTTGATTATGACACCCAGTGATGATGGATACACGAGATTAACAAACTGAGAAGTTGAGGAGGTGCGATGATGAACAGGCAAAGCACTTGACATGCAGAGGATGCAAAACCATTGGAGACAGAGGATGCACAAGATGCACAGGCAGTATAAGAATGTGGAGAAAAGAAGAGATGGGTGTTGTTCTTGTTGCGAGTGATGCATGTGTGAAGAAGGATGTGGAGTGAAGTATCTGAAATGGACAGAAGACAAAAGGTGCATCGAATGGGAATGGCGCAATGAGCACAAAAGGCAGAAGAACAGAAAGGGTAATGGAGGCGTGCAAGAAGACAGTGAGGTAGACAAAGCAGCAAATCTTGCAGAACAGTGATGAGACTGGTAAGCTATTGTTGAACATTATATCACTGTAATAAGTTTTAGTAACACATATTCATAAATCAGGGTGGTAGGGAGGTGCTAGGGAGGACTAGTGTCCTCAGAGGTTCAAGTGGGTGCTTGAACATAGGGAGTTGTAGCTTCCTTCTAGTTGGTTCTAGAGAAACCATGGAGTTGGTGCTTCCTTCTAGTTGGTGCTAGAGAAACCAGGGAGTTGGTGCTTCCTTCTAGTGGGTGCTAGAGAAAACAGAGAG
>JZKD02S0189164.1:299167-323799 GCA_000966675.3 Picea glauca | reverse complement strand
AAGTTATGCATCTAGGAATTGCCAAAGAAATGTGGGACAAACTCATTAACAGTTATGAAGGTAATGAGAAGGTAAAGGATGCCAAGCTTCAAACCTACAGAATGTAGTTTGAACAGCTGAAGATGAAAGAAGATGAAATTGTTGGAAAATTCTTTCCGAGGGTAGAAGAAATGGTAAATTCAATGAAATCACATGGTGAAACAATTGAGGAACCTTCTTTAGTTCAGAAAATCTTGAGATCTCTCCCAGATAGGTTCAATCCAAAGGTCTCTGCTATAGAAGAACTAAATGATCTAAAAACCTTGGAATTTGAGCAACTTCTAGGAACATTGACTGCATATGAAATGAGAATAGTTAAAGATAAACCCACCTCCAGAGAAGCATCATTTAAGGAAGACAAGAATGAGGATTCTGAGCCCGATGAAATTGAAGAAAAATTTCTGAAGAGACTGAAGAAGGGATCAGGCAAATACAAAGGTAAACTGCCTTTCAAATGTTTCAACTGTGGTAGGATAGGTCATTTTGCAAATAAATGTCCCCACAAAAGAAAGGATCAGACATGTGATGATGAGGAGAAGTACAAACATAAAAATTTCTTTAAAGAGAGTAACTTTAAGAAGAAAATTCTTTGCGTAAACAATGATGATGATCCTTCAGATGATGAAGACAATGATTCATCTATTGAAGATAAACTAAATGATTTCATACTTATGGCCAAAGAGGATTATGATAATAACAACATAGGGAGTGATGTTAATGAAGAAGAAGTTGTGGTTGACATGGAAGGAGAATTGATCAGTGCACTAGAAGAGATTGACAGACTAAGAATCAACAACAGAAAACAAAGACAATTGTTGATACAGTTCGAGAAATACAGTAAAGAACCTGATGAAGAACTTGTCCTACTAAAAGTAGAATTAGAAGAGGCAAATAAAATCGAAGACATTCTGAAACAACAGTTATCAGAAAAGAAGGCAAGATGTGAAGAATTAGAACAAGAAGTAGTGAAAACTAGGAAAGAGATGGAGAAGTTTCAAGCCTTGTATAATCAGAATCTGTCAAGTATCAAAGCCTCAGAAGGATTAGCCACCATTCTGAATCAGTAAAGGAATCCAAAGCTAAAAATTGGTTTGGGTTATGAAGAGGGATCAAGTAGTGGCAAGCCAAAAGATGAAGAACCCATCAAGTTTGTCAAATGTACAACCAATGACAACAACAAACCTGTAGAAACAAAGGAAAAAGGTGCTAGGACTGAATCTGTAGAACAAAGAAATAGTGCACCCCCTGCTGAAAGACATCATCAGCATCGAAGAAATCGATTTTCTCAAAGAAGACAACCATTTTCCAGGTACAAAGAATTTTTCTATGGCTATTGTTTCTATTGTTCTAACTTTGGTCACAAAGCTGTAAAATGTTCCTTAAGACTTAGACATAAGCAATTAAGATTTCAAAGCAATAAATACTTCCCACAACAAAGAATGATATAGCCAAGTAAAAACCCTTCACATACTGCAAATTGCCAAATTAAGTCTAAGGACATGCAACTAAGGAGGCCAAGAAATAATCAATAGTCATTGAGTAGACAACACTGCAACAATAAGTTTGACCTATTGAATAATGAGGTTGAATGCTACATCTGTCATAACTTTGGACATAAATCTATTGACTATCAGTTAAGGAACTATGAACCAGATTCGAAATCCCCTACTGAAAATGTCAAGTTTTGGAAGATGAAGGAAAGTGACAAGTGTGGATTAGTACTGCCTGCTCAAAGAAAAACGAACCCTTGGTATATAGACAATGGATGCTCCAAACACATGATGGGAGACAAAGGCAAGTTTCTATCTCTAAGTGAAAGAAAATCAGGAAACGTAACCTTTGGAAATGATGCTCCAGGTAAAATAAAGGGCAAAGGGATGGTGAGCTTAAGTAATGGAAAAGGAAAATCTCAAGATGTTCTACTTGTAGATGGACTAAAACATAATCTGCTTAGTGTAAGTCAAATGTGTGACAGAGGATGTGAAGTGGTGTTCACGTCCAAGGACTGCAAGATAAAATCTATAACCTCAGGACAAGTGGTGGCCAAAGGCATAAGGACATAAAATAATGTGTATGTGCTTAAAGAAAATAGAGAAGAATGTCATCTAAGCAGACATGGTGAAAGCTAGTTATGGAATAGGAGACTTGGACATCTAAAATTTGACCACTAAATCAAACTCAAAAAACTCGAGGCAGTAAAATATATTCCGAGAATATCAAAGCCCCAAGATTCAATGTGTAAACCCTGTCAAGTAGGGAAGCAAAACATGACATAATTTAAGTCCAAGAGCTTTACTTCAACAGAGAAACCACTCTAACTAGTTCATATGGATTTATGTGGACCATCAAGACAGGAAGGCACAGGGAAATAAAACTGCTTCATGCTGATTATCGATGATTACTCCAGACTTACTTGGGTTGCCTTTCTCAAGGAAAAGGCTAAAGAATTTGAGAAGTTTAAAATATTTAAGGCCTTAACTGAGACTCAAACAGGCAAGAGGTTAAAGGAAGTAAGATCAGACCGGGTATGAGAGTTTATGTCAAGAGACTTCAAGAAATTCTGCGATGAGCATGGAATTAAGAGAGAATACACAATCCCAAGAACTCCACAACAAAATGGAGTTGTTGAGAGGAAAAACAGAATAGTGCATGAAATGGCCAGGTCAATGATGAATGAGAAGAACATTGGCCAAACCTACTGGGTAGAAGCAATACACACAGTAGTCCATGTTCTTAACAAAGCTCACCTCAGACCACAAAGTGACAAGACACCTTATGAACTRTGGTTTGGGAGACCTGCTTCAATTAAACACTTCAAAGTCTTTGGGAGTAAATGCTACATAAAGAATAATGATGAGAACCTTGGCAAATATGATGATAGGGCTGATGAAGGTATCTTCTTAGGGTATTCTACAAATAGTAAAGGATATAGATGCTATAATAAGAGGTTGCATAAAATGGTTGACTGTATTGATGTAAAATTTGATGAAGGAATCTCAGCAAGAGAGATGAACAATAATGAGTCTTCTACAAAAGACACAACTAAAGATGAAGATGAATAGGTCCAAGAATCATAAAACGAAGACTCTGAATCAGATGAAGACTCAGACACTCAGACAGACTCAAATCAGCAGTCAACTTCAAATTCCTCCTCCAGAATCATTCAAAAGAATCATCCAGCAAGTCATATAATTGGAGAAAAAGACAAAGGTGTACAAACCAGGAGAAAGCTAATCAAAAAAACCGAACAGTCTCATATAGCCTTCATATCCAAGCTGGAACCCAAGAATTTTAATGAAGCCAGCAAAGATGACCACTGGGTTAAAGCAATGAATGATGAACTTGATCAGATTGAGAAAAACAATACATGGGAGATGGTTCATAGACCCGAAGGTAAAAACATCATTGGCTCCAAATGGATCTTTAAGAATCAGTTGAATGAGCAAGGACAAGTTGTTAGAAACAAAGCAAGGTTAGTCTGTAAAGGATATGCTCAGATAGAAGGACTGGATTTTGATGAAACATTTGTTCCTGTAGAAAGATTAGAAGCTATCAGAATGTTTCTTGCCTATGCTTGTCATAAAAGGTTTAAAGTCTATCAAATGGATGTCAAGTCATATTTTCTAAATGGAGATTTAAGTGAAGAAGTCTATATGGAACAACCAGAGGGTTTCAAACTGTCTGATAACCCTGACTTAGTATGCAAGCTGAAGAAAGATTTATATGGGTCAAAACAAGCCCCTAGAGCTTGGTATCACAGACTGGATATGTATCTTAAAGACAAAGGGTTCAAGAGAGGAACAACTGACAACAATCTGTATATTAAAACAGAGGATAATAATTTTCTTATCGTATTGGTCTATGTGGATGACATCATCTTCAGATGTAATAAGGATCCATTAGTACAATGGTTTGCTTCTGCCATGGAATCTGAGTTTGAAATGTCCATGATAGGAGAACTGTCATTTTTTCTTGGTCTGCAAATTACTTAGAGGTCTGAAGGGATGTTCATTTCTCAAGAAAAATATCTAAGAGAAATGTTGAAAAGGTTTCAAATGGAAGATTCTAAACCTGTGGGCACACCTATGGTTACTGGCTGCAAATTAAGCAAGGATGATGACTCACCTGATGTTGATCAGCGTTCATATAGGTCAATGATAGGCATCCTGTTGTACATCACAACATCTCGCCCAGACATAATGCATGTTGTAGGAATGGTTGGAAGATATCAGTCTGCACCTAAATAGAGTCATTTACTAGCTGTCGAAAGGATATTCAGGTATTTGAAAGAAACAATGGCTTATGGTCTATGGTATCCCAGAAATCAGAATTTTCAGTTAACTACTTATTCAGATGCAGATTGGGCAAAATGTGTTGATGAGAGAAAAAGCACCAGTGGAGGAGAATTCTTCCTGGGTGACTCATTAGTAGCATGGCTTAGTAAAAAGAAAGGTTCCATTTCTTTATCAACCACAAAGGTAGAGAAAATTGTTGTTGATACCTGTTGCACTCAAGTATTATGGATGATTCATACACTTGTAGACTTGGAGGTAAAATATGCTACACCGATCCCAATTCATTGTGATAACACTAGTGCCATCGGTGTGTCTAAGAATCCTATATTCCACTCCGAGACCAAGCATATTCCCATAAAATACCATTTTGTGAGAGAGCAAGTCACCAATTAGGTTGTTTAGGTTCAGTACATTCCAACCACAGAACAAATAGAAGACATCTTTACTAAACCCCTAGCTAAGACCCCTTTTAAATATCTTCGACAAAAGTTGGGTGTCATCCCGTTTCACACCTAAGAGAGTCCATCTTGTTAGGGGGAGTCTTGTATTGATTGCATATCTAATACCTCCTAAAAATAATGCAACAACTCAGGGGGAGAGTGTTTTCTTTTACATTGATGTCAAAGGGGGAGAAAAGAACAGGTCTGGGTGCCTTTGTTTCCATCAATTCCAAAGGGGGGAGATTGTTGGCATGTTTTACAGGCAGGGTATGCTTGTCATTGATGGCAAGTACAACATAGATGATGGCTTGAGTACAAGAAGGATGTGCCAGGTGGGCACCAGAAGTATTTTTGGAAGACGCTACAGAGCAAGCTCAACAAGATCAGAGTATGCAGCGATGGATCTCATTGAGATTTCTCGATGAACGTCAGATCTGAGCCAGAGGTCCGATGGACGTTGGATCCAGGAGAACCTGCACACTCTTTAATGAGCAAGGTGACATGCGAAACCCCGAAAAATCCAAAACAGGCACCTCAACGAAGACTCCATTTTGGAGTTTCGATTACCGGGAGATGGAGAAGTCAAGAGTCGAGACTCTCCAACATAGGAGTCCCGAAGTCGCGAAATGTGAAACCTTAAAATCGTGAAACAGGCACACTACTCGAAGTATTAAATACCAGGATTTCGGCTACCAGGAGATGGAGATGTCAGAGACTCTCCTCAATAGGAGTCTCGAAGTCATGAAATGTGAAACCCCGAAATTGCAAAACAGGCGCACCACTCGAAGTATTGAATACCAGGATTTCGGATACTGGGAGATGGAGATGTCAAAGACTCTCCTCAGCAGGAGTCCCGAAGTGCCGAAATGCGAAAACCCAAAACAGGCGCATCACTTGGAGTACTGGATACTGGGATTTCGGATACCGGGAGATGGAAATGACAAAGACTATCATCATAAGGAGTCCCGAAGTCACGAAACCCGAAGTCGAGAAATGATAAAGACTCCATACCAGAGTTTCGGATACCGAGAGTAGGAGGAGTCAATAGTAAAGACTCTTCATTAGAGGAGTCCCAAAATAGCGAAACCAGAAGTCACGAAATGTCACAGACAAGCTCCGTTTCAGAGTTTCAAGCACCGTGACATGGAGAGTCAAGAAATTTTACCACAGGAATACCGAAATGCCGATTCGTCGAAATGAGAAACGCTAAAGTACCAGACCGTTGATCTGACTCCATTTTGGAGTCCTGGATACCAGGAGTTGAGGTGTTGAAACACTTCACCACCAAGAGTGTCGAAATGCTGAAATGATGAAACGTGAAATTATGAAATGCAGTTTCAACTAAGGCTGAGGTCACAGCCGTTGGTCACGTCAGTGGAAAATGGGGGAAGGAGTTAGTGAAGACAATCTCCTTTTCGGAGTTTCGGGGGTTGGGAAATGGAGAGTACTAAAATCCTCCACCACAGTGATCCCGAAATGCTGAAGAGCGGAATGCCAAAATGAACGCAAAATTTAGAGAAGTTAATACAATGGTGAATATGAAACTGAAGAAGATCGGAGGGCTACTGTAGCACTTCACAATGTAACTGCTAGAAACCACTGATGGTTTTTTCCAGAGGACTTGAAGAGACTTCTGTGTGATTTCCAAAGGAATTGAAGGGTCACAAAGAATCTGCCAGTAGGAGAAAAAACTATTCGTGGAGGCTATCGATAGCTGGAATGTGAGTTGGAGCCTGTAATTGCAACAGAGTAGTTGAGATCGACTGTAATAGAAGATGAAGAATCTTAACTGCTGGTGATGGGAAGTAACTTGATTATGACACCCAGTGATGATGGATACACGGGATTAACAAACTGAGAAGCTGAGGAGGTGCGATGATGAAGAGGCAGAGCACTTGACATGTAAAGGATGTAGAACCATTGGAGACGGAGGATGCACAAGATGCACAGGGAGTATAAGAATGTGGAGAAAAGAAGAGATGGGTGTTTTTCCTGTTGCGAGTGATGCATGTGTGAAGAAGGAGGTGGAGTGCAGTAGCTGAAATGGACAAAATCCAAAAGGTGCATCGAATGGGAATGGCTCAATGAGCACAAAAGGTAGAAGAACAGAAAGGGGAATGGAGGCGTGCAGGAAGCTAGTGAGGCAGACAGAGCAGCAAAATCTTGCAGAACAGTGCTGAGACTGGTAAGTTGTTGTTGAACATTATATCACTGTAATAAGTTTCAGTAACACATATTCATAAATCAGGTTGGTAGGGAGGTGCTAGGGAGGACTGGTGTCCTCAGAGGTTCAAGTGGGTTCTTGAACACAGGGAGTTGTAGCTTCCTTCTAGTTGGTGCTAGAGAAACCAGGTAGTTGGTGCTTCCTTCTAGTTGGTGCTAGAGAAACCAGGGAGTTGGTGCTTCCTTCTAGTGGGTGCTAGAGAAAACAGAGAGTTGGTGCTCTCAACAAGTTGCAGCTTGCAAAAATAGAGGTTGTAGCCTCACAATGAGTTGGTGCTAATATGTATGATAATGTAAAGAATGTAAAGAATACTTATCATATAAAGAAGAAGAGGTTTTTACCCTTTATGGGTTTCCTCGGAAAATATTTGTCCCTGTGTATCTCATATATGTGACTGATGTTGAATGTCCCATTGCTTATTTACCTTCATTATTGTGATCATCATTGAGTGCCTTGTAAAGAATTTAAAAGAAGCATAATTGTTTAATCATGGTAACAACTGATTCACCACCCACCCCCCCCGCTCTCAGTTGTCCAACATCCACCACTACAATGTCCATATGGATCATTCTCTCAAGGTATCTTCCAAGGCATACTTCCACGTTCTCAATTACCCCATGTGTAGGTATGGATCTAGACTAAAAAACACACACATTCCTGTAAGGTTGTGTGCTTTTTAGGCCCAATTGTTCCATGACCTTAAAAGACATCATGTTAGAAACTTCCCCTGAATCTAGCATACAATTGTTAAGGAATTTTTTATTCATCAATAAGGTCGTGAAGAAAGGAGGGTGTCCATCATATTGAACCCTAAAGTGATTGGCTTGTAGAATAATAGGAGGGTCTATTGGTCCATCTGATCCTTTGAAACAATTGTCAAACCTTTCTTTGACCGATGGTACCTTGATGACTTCTCTCAAGGGGATGGTCACATGCATCTTGGCTAATGCTCCTTCAAAGTCAAAATCTAAGTCTACCTTTTCGGTCTTGGGAGGATTCTTAGGAAGGAGGATGTTCATGGGTGGAGCCCTTGTTTGTGATGCCACAGGACCAGTAGAGAGAGGTTGGTTCAATTTATTTTGTCTAGTATACACTTGAAATTCTTGTTTCTTCAACTTTTCTCTTGATTATTGGTCAAGGTTGTTTATTATCTCCATCCTTTCCTTCCTAGATGCTTCTTTCATGCCTTCTTGATGTTCCTTGGGAGTAATATTAAGGAATATTTGAGGATCCTCAATGGTATGGTCCAGTATGTTTTCTTGGTCATGGTTTCCTTTGTTGAAAGGACACTCATGCTCCTAATGTGACTCACTGCATTGCAGGAACCAAGGGTTTTCATATACTATGTTTGTAGGGGCTAAAGTATTTGGAACCTCTTGATCATTCTTTGGTCTGAAAAATTAGTTCCCCTTTTGAAACTGGCCCTTATAATGAATCCTAGGGGCTTTTTGTTGAGTCCTTTCCAGGTTGACAATCCTATTCATCATTAGCTCTTGGGTTTTTACCATGTCATATACAATCATTTGCAACTTTGTCAAGATAGCACTAATGTCTAAGGTAGGTTCAACATTGTGGAGTATCTTAGGCTTAGTGTCCATTCTGACTCTTGGGGATGAGAAAGGTTTGACTCTAGATGATGAAAGGTTGTCTTCAATCCATGTAGCTAACTCTTCGGATTCTTGGATTGTTTGAGGGTTTTTATCTTTGAGGAGAGACCCTAGTTGACCTATTGATACGAGATCTTTTCATCGTGAATTATAAATAATTGCATTAAATGAGCATAAATTAAAGTGCACCATTAAAGAAGGGAAAAATAAAAAATGAAGAGACATAAGCATTAGATATGAACACAAAAACTTGATAACGGAGTTCATCCCTGATGGACTACATCTCTGGGTCCTGCTCTCAAATGGGTAGGCTCTTTCATTAACTCGGCAAAAGAATTTGGCAAAATACATAAGTATACCTCATTCTGAAATCAAGCTACAGAAATAATGCTTAGAACAGAAGACAGACAACACCATTGAATTTGTGGTGTCGAATTAGCCAAAACTAACTGTCTCCACACCTCGATCTGACTCTAGAACTCCCAGGCCCAAGAAGAATGTCGTCTCCTTTTTTGTGCCCTCTGCAACCTGCAATTATGACTGTACTTTGCATTGAAAAGCATGCCCATATGGTTGTATGGTCCACACACCTCTTTTTCTCCGTGGTCAGGCAGATGCACCTTTTAATAATTTAACCGAGTGTTGGTTACTATGTGGTACCCACGACCTATTGGTTAGGGGAAGATATATTAAGGCATTGGTTATGGCGAAGGTCCTAGGGTCAAGCCCTACGGACTTTCCTTTTGGGCTTTGTATTGTTGTAATATATATGTGTGTGTGTGTGTGTTGTTCCGTTCCACTATTTTGGTGGTGGCTCTAGAACCATACCAACGATATAAAACCGTGGCTATGGTTGGTGTCGTCCGCCAAATTTGGCGGACCCTCCAACCATTTTTTTCCCAAATTTTGTTCATGGGGTTTCCTTGTGCATTTACCTCCTGCCATGTGGTAGCCCCTGATTGGGCCACGTGGTGGCCTCTCATTGGTCCATGCTGCAACCTACCAAGTTAGCATGCCATGTCATCCATATGGACTGTATGGATTGCCACGTGGCACAATCCGATTGGTCCATGGATCGATCCAAAAATACCAAAATCGGGTGACACGTGGCAGCCTTTGGTGCTTCCACGTCATCATGTTGACGTTAGCATGCCACATGTCACTTCCCCACTTCTTCCACGTGTACTGTACAGATTTTGACGTCAATAGTACAGATGTTGACACATCCCCTATTGACTGGGATAGGTTGACCAAACTTTGACCGCAAATATCTTTCAATCTATAACTCCGTTTGATGAGCCATTTGCATCGTTAGAAATCTTGCGACATGCTCTTCGTGAGCATGCGATTTTCACTAAGTTTTTGGAACTTTGAAAATTTTCCCTTTCTCTATATGTTGGAGCCATTCTTAGCGTCCTGAGTTGTCTCTGTGAGTTTTGAGTTGTTCTTAGCTTTATTTGGATCCTTTTTGGATCATACCTTCCCACTAAGAGATTTTTGGACCACCAAAAGTTTTCATCAATCAATAGGTAAGTGAGGGAAGATCCCCCTCACTTTGTCCTTCTCTATCCACTTTGCCTTGCTAGGATGTGTTCCTTTTATGTCTACTCGAAGATAATCAACATCACCCTTGCGTGAAGTCTCCGTCCTCCTGTCCAAGATGATATCTTCCTGTAACTCATCCAAGTACTCAGGTGAAAACTCATCAACTGAAGGTATTGAAACTTCCTCATCTTGATCCATGATCATGGGAGGCTCAAAAAGTTTCAAGTTCTCAACGTTCTCAACTGATTAAATCTGCATGTAAGGTGGAAGATCCAGACGAAAACCATTGGTTTCACTTTTCTCCAAGATATTGAAGGGTCCATAACAAATCGGCTTGAGTTTATTTCCTTCACCCTTCAATCTCTCCTTGCTGATGTGAATCCATACCCAGTCTCCAACCTGAAACTGATGTTCAACCTTGTGCTTTTCATGCTGATATTTATACTGTGCTTGACTTTTCTCCAACTTTTCCCTAAATTCCTAGTGTATATATTGGATCCTTTGAATGAATTTGCGGGCTCTATCCTTTGTTCATTCTTCATTCGCATCGACATATCTCCCATACATCAAGTCTAAAGGAACCTTTGGTAGGTAACCAAAACATGTCTCAAAAGGTGAACTTTGAGTGGATGAATGTAAATCTTGATTGTACGCATGTTGTACATAGGGTATATGTTCATCCCATAACTTGGGATGCTTGATGCAGTAGCCTCAAAGCAAGAGTACCACTGTTTGGTTTACCACCTCTGTATGTCCATCGATCTGTGGATGGAAAGCAGTTCTCCTCTTCAATTTGGTGTCCATCATCCTCCACAAGCTAGTACAAAAGTCCCCAAGGAATTGAGTATCTCGATCCGAGACAATGGATGTGGTTAATCCAAAGTGAACCCAAACATGATGAAAGAATATATTAGCAGTCTGCTTAGAAGTGATCTGATTTTTACATGACATCAAGATACACATCTTGTTGAACCTATCCACTACAACATACAAATAATCATGACCTTGTCTGGTCATTGGTAAACCCCCTACAAAATCCATAGAGATACTTTCCCATGGATGGGATGGAACAAGAAGTGGTGAGTATAGCCCCCGTTTTCTATTAGTGGTCTTACAAGTAGAAAACATCACACACTCCTTTACATATTTAGTTACAATTGATTTAATTTGAGGCCAGTAACAAAACCTCTACAAATGAGCCATAGTTTTTCCTACCCCAAAATGCCTAGACACAAGAGAAGTGTGAGCTTGTCATATTACATGGACTCGTTCACTTGTAGGAGTACATATCTTTCCAAGATGGTAGATTAGTTTTCCCTGCAGAGAATAGTTCTCTACCTGTGCACCATGGGTTAGCTTTGCATATACTTCTTTAAAATCTTCATCGATGGCATATTTTTCTACATAGCTATCATGAGATAAAGAAGTATTCTTCAAAATAATAGAATCAACAATAGGAGGTCTAGAAAGAATATCAACTACCTTGTTACTTGTACCCTTTTTGTACTTGATTACCAAATGAAATTGTTGTAGAAAACCCATCCATTTGTAGTGTCGAGATTGTTGCAACTTGGTCTGTTCTTGAAGGTACTGTAAGGGTTGGTGATCTATATGTATGATTTTTTCCTTCCCTAACAAGTAGTGCTTCCATTTATTTATGCTCTCGACTAATGCATACAAATCTTTATCATATGCAGGATAGTTAACAACACCTTGGTTAAAAGTTTCAGAGTGGTAATAGATAGGCTTACGATATTGCATCAATACTGCACCCATAGCGTATCTACTGGCATCTGTCTCGATCTCAAAAGGTTGATGAAGATTCGGCAGTGCTAATACTGGTGCAGTACTGATCTTCTCCTTCAAAATGATGAAATATTTTGGTTGCTTTCCTTCCCACTGAAAAGTGTTCTTCACACTAGTTAAGGCATGCAAAGGATTTTTTATAAAGGAGAAGTTGGAAATGAACCTCCTCCAATATTGGACTGCACCTAAGAAGATTCGGACTTCAGTTACACTTTTGGCTCATGCCAATTTACAATTACATCAATTTTGGAAGGATCAATTTTCAATTGTCCTCCTCCTACAATATGACCGAAGTACATAAGTACAGTCTTGCCAAATTCACGTTAAGGCAATTTCACATACAACTTTTCCCTTTGCAAAGTATCCAATACTTTATTTACATGCCTTACATGTTCATCCCAAGTCTCGCTAAAAATAAGAATGTTGTCTAAATATACAATCACAAATTCATTTAGGAAAGGCATGAATACATCATTCATCACACGCATGAGAGTTGTCAGAGCATTACAAAGCCCAAATGACATAACTAACCACTCAAACAATCCTTGTTTGGTTTTAAATGCAATTTTCCATGTATCATGTTTTGCAACCCTGATCTGATGATATCCACTGCACAAATCCAACTTAGTGAAATAAACAACATTCTTCAATTGATCAAGTAAATCATCTATACGAGGAAGAGGGTATCGATTTTTCACCGTGATTTTATTTAAGGCCCAGTAATCGATACACATTCATCATGTGACATCCTTCTTTGGTACCATCACGGTCGGAGAACCACAAGGATATGAACTGGGCCTAATGACCCATTGATCCAATAAGCCCTATACCTTCTTCTTGATCTTTGTCATCTCCACAACTGACACCCTGTACATGCCCACATTAGGAAGAGGAGAATCATGTTGAAGATGTATCTCATGTTGGATTTCCGGCTTAGGAGGTAATCCATCTAGTTCCCTAAAAACATCATCATACTTAGAAACAATATCAATTAATTCCTTTTTATGAGATGGATCACACCCTTGGAAAGCGTTGGATGTCCCGACATCTTTCTCTCTGACGACCATGAGTACATATCTCTTATTAGCATTTATGAGTCTTTTTATTTTCCCTGCACTAACAAGTGTTGTATTTACCCTCATGATGTGAGCTCTAACAATATATTCCACTCCCCCTTTAGTAAGGTGGTATTTGTTTTGATGACGAAAGAATATTACTTTTCTATCATAAATATAAGAACTTCCCAACACTATGCCACATATATCAAGTGGTACAACATCCAAATCCACTTCATCAATCAAGTTTGAAGCAATAGAAAATCTTATCCTACATTTTTTGGTGACATTAAGTTTTTATTAATCACATACTCAACCAAGAGGATAAGGCTTCAGATGTGGTTTCGTTTCAAGACCCATCTTCTTGACAAGTTCTTTAGATATTAAGTTTACTTGGGAACTCGGATCAAATAATGTATCTATCTTAGTATGTTTAGATACAACTCTTATGTGAAATAATTCATTCCTCTTTCGTTCATCAACATGAGATTCATTATTGGAACTTGAACTAGCATGAAGAGAATATTTACCTTGTACTCCAACCATTGTGATATTTCCTTCATCTCCCGAATCAAAACCAAGATCTTGTTGCACTGTAACAATGATTTTTGTCTTCCCCTTTCCACCGAACTATTTCAGTTTATTTTCTGGATGCAGTTTCCAACAATGTTCTTCATCGTGACCGCTTTTCTTGTAATGAGTGCAAGATGGTTTTCCTCCTTCTCTTGTTACTGTGGAGGTCTTCTTGTCCTTCCTTTTAAACTTCTTAAAATTTTTATGTGGGAGATTGGAAGGTTTCTTCGTGGGATCTTCTTGAACATGCTTCCCCCTGATCTCAAGGTGAGTGGCTTGCACACAAAATTCATCAAGACTAGTGGGATTAAACAAGAGAAAAGTATGACGAATATAGTTGTGAAGTGCGCCAATATACTTCATTAAAGTTTCATAAGAATCCAAAGGAATGTTCAATGCAAGAGCTTTCTTCCCAAACTCTTATGTGAAACTTTGTACAGTTTGACCTTTACTTTGCCTTAAAGTTTTCCATTCCATCATTTCTTTATGTAAATATCCTAATGGATAAAATTGCTTCCTTATCGCTGACTTAAATTCCGACCATGAGGAAAGAAGATTACCACACTTACTTATGTCCCGAAGCTTTCTCTCCCACCATACGAGAGTGGTGCCTTCCAAACGAAGAGAAGCCAATTGTACTTTAACTTACTCTTCATCAATATATTGGACACGACAATACACTTCAACCTGTCAGATCCAATTATCTAGATTTTCAGGATTAGCATCTCCATTAAACATAGGTAAATGAAATTTTACATCAAGCTTTAATAATTGTTTTTTAAAAGAGGCTTTATGGATAGAATGATGAGAATGATAAGAATGCTCAAAGGAAGAAGAACTAGAAGTTGAAGGTGAAGACAGAGACTCGGGAGGATCTCCTCCAACCCCTTGGTTTATCGAAGCATCATCATCTGCATGTGCTTCCTTTTTATTCCCTTTCTTATTCATCCTCTTCTTGTAATATCCATACATTCATTCGACCATTTCTGACATGTGATAAAAGACCATGTGAAATTTTTTCTACTGTTCATCACGCTTGTCCTCTTTTTCCATTTTCTTCCTTCGAGATGCATGGCCAACTTCGGGATTGAAAGTCTTAAGAGTTCCTTCACCCTACTTATGCTTGGCCCTAGTAATCATTCACACTCAACAATTCAAATCAAAGACGATTGCTCTGATACCAACATGATCCAGGATCTTTTCATCGTGACTTATAAAGAATTGCATTAAATGAGCATAAATTAAAGTACACCATTAAAGAAGGGAAAAATAAGAAATGAAGAGACATAAGAATCAGATCTGAACAAAAAAACTTGATAACAGAGTTTGTCCCTTATGGACTATGTCTCCGGGTCCTAATCTCAAATGGGTAGGGTCTTTCATTAATTCAGCAAAATAATTTGGAAAAATACATAAGTATACCTCATTCTGAAATCAAGTTGCAGAAATAATGATCAGATCAAAAAACAGACAACGCCACTAAATTTGTGGCATCGAATTACCCAAAAATGACTGTCTCCACACCTCGATCCGACTCTGGCACTTACAGGCCCAAGAATAATTTCATCTTGGATTTTTTGCCCTCTGCAACCTACAATTATCACTGTACTTTACATTGAAAACCGTGCCCAAATGGTCATACGATCTGTGTGCCTCTTTTTCTTTGTGGTCGAGAAGATGCACCTTCTAATAATTTAACCGAGCGTTGGTTACTATGTGGTACCCACGACCTATTGGTTAGGGGCAAATATATTAAGGTGTTAGTTATGGCGGAGGTCCCGGGGTCAAGCCCCGCAGACTCTCCTTTTGGGATTTGTATTGTTGTAATATATGTGTGTGTGTGTTTGTTGTTCTGTTCCGCTATTCTAGCAGTGGATCTAGAACCTTACCAATGATATAAAACCATGTCTATGGTTGGCGTGGTCCGCCAGATTTGGCAGACCCACAAACCATTTTTTTCTCAAATTTTGTTCACGGGTTGTCCTTGTGCATTTCCCACCTGCCACATGGTAGCCCCTGATTGGGCCACGTGGTGGCCTCTCATTGGTCCACGCTACCACCTGCCAAGTCAACACACCACATCAACGTGCCACGTCATTCGTACGGACTACCATGCAGCATGATCTTATTAGTCCATAGATCGGTCCAAAAACACCAAAACCGGGTGACACGTGGAAACCTCTAGTGCATGACATAATCATGACGACGTCAACATGCCACCTGTCACTTCCCTGCTCCTTCCACGTGTATTGTACGAACACTAACGTCATTCGTACATATGCTGACATCAACAGTACGGATGCTGACTCATCCCCTACATATTGGGCTAGGTTGACCAAACTTTGACCAGGAATATCTTACAATCTATAACTCTGTTTGATGAGCAGTTTGCACCGTTAGAAATCTTGTGACGTGTTGTTCGCAATCATGCCATTTTCACTGAGTTTTGGGAACTTTGAATTTTTTCCCTTTCTCTGTCTGTTGGAGCCATTTTGAGTGTCCTGAGTTGTCTCTATGATTTTTGAGTTGTTCTTATCCTTCTCTGGATCCTTTTTGGATCACCTGTAAAGGCTTTGGTGTATAAATGAAAAGGAGGAAACTATTAGAGGGATGATGTCTCATAGGGATTGTTTGCAACAAGGTTTCAAACTTGTCATGGAATTCTCTAACAGTTTCATTCTCTTATTTCAGGAAGTTATTCAACCTTATTAGCAACATGTTGGGATCTTCCTTGACACTCCATCGTTTGAGGAATATTTCCTCTAACCTATCAATGGTTTTAATACTGGCATCAAGGAGACCACTGTACCATCGCCTAGCGCCATCATGGAGGGTATCAGAGAACAATTTCATAGCTAAATATTCAACATCATACCTAATGGGATGAAGCTGGAAGAAGGCCGAAAAATTTCTCATGTGATCTTCGACACTGATTACATCATTTTTGGTAAATTTGGGAAACCATTTTTCATACTTAGGGGGAATTTGCCTAGGGTAGCTCGATATTGTTGTCATGTCTAGTGGTTTGAAAAGCTTGGATGACCATTGTCTCTGGTTATTTTCCTTGTATGGATTGACAGTCTGAGTTCCTATGCTAGATATTGTGCTTAAGGGAAGATTGCCTCCAAACAGTGATTTTACTACAGGAGAGTTTCGGGGAGGCTTTCTTCTAAAGGACTAGGGAGGGTTGGTGTACCTCCCTGTGGTTTTTGGAGTCACCATATAGTTTTCTTGAAACTATCGAAGGGATGAGGGGATCACCCTCAGTGGAGTCACCAGGTAAGCTTTGAAAAGTAAAGGATTTTGAGGAAAGGCTTACCGAGAAGTGTCATCTTAAGGAGAATTGACTCAATCTTCCCTGGCAACGACGCCAAAATGTTGTCGCACAATTTGTACTTTGATCAAAGGAAAGGTTAATGGAAAGGAAAATTAGCGTAACAGAGGTTATCCTATCACTGTCACCTCAATAGAATGCCTCTTTCTATTTAGGGTTGATGGCTTAGGGGAGACATCCCCGGTGACCTGGGGGTTTGAGAAGGCAAGGTTAAGATATCTATGAAAATGTCCCCTCTCACAAGTGACACTGATCTAAAAGTCTTAGGGTTTTAACCAATGAAGTGGTGAAGTATCAAGATGTACCTGCCCGGAACAAAGAAACAAGGAAATATATCTTTCACAAGTACAACTTGTTGCTAGTACTCCATAAAACCACAGACTTTATCAATAAAATAAATGGTTGATATATAGTGAAGAAAACATAAATTTGTAGCAAAAATATTTATAAGACAATAACTTCACAATATGTGCCTTAAAATGGCTTAAAAATGACTAAGAATAATCACTTATTAACATCAAACTACTAGCATTTGTTAGAAGCAAGTAAGGTAGTGCATTAATCAACTTTTTCAATTTCTTTTAGATGCTTTTAGTGTTGCAATAGATGGTTGTAGCTTACTTTAGTATCAACAACAATTAAGTTAGTAGATTAGGCTATTCTAATGTTAGGAGTGGTTAGTAAAGAGCTTAAAGTATAGGCTTTGATAGTGGTTTTGATCAATCACTTAATAGAAAGTCTTAGATTAGTGCCTTTAGGGAAAATGGAGTTATTTAGGTAGCAACAAATCTTGAAGGAAAAGATGATAGTAAGAGAACTAAAGACAAGAGAGGTCAATAGTTGAAGTGTTGGTAACCCAAGGCTTCAACTATCAAACCCTAGGGGGGAAATAGCTACTAGGAAGTAGGTAACCCTATTCCCTAGTAGTTTTCCTCCTTCTTTAGCTCAAGGATGAAGTAAATGACGGCTTAGATGAAGAAAAATGTGCTAGGGTGTTGTAATGGCAAGGCCCTTAGCAAAAGATTCAAGAAAATCAGCTTCTTAGAAAAATCTAGTAGATGAAAGCTATTAAGGCAAGGACAATAACATGTGCTTAGTATCCTAGGGTTTTAAGCTAGCAATTTCATAATCTTAATGTAAATACAAGATAAACATAACCATAACCATTGAATGAAGAAGAATTGCATAAATCTTACTTACATTCACCAAGAATCATCTAGCAAATACTCTAGTTGAACACTTCCACCAAGAAAATTGCCAAAATAGTCCAAAATAAGCCTCCTTCAACAAGTGCACACTAAATTTCAGTCATGTAACCCCAAATAGGGAGAAAATTTCATACCTCACCAAGTGTGAGTGAAAGATGATGAAAAATACAAGGGAAAACCCCCTTATTTATATAATTTCAATGGCTAGAATTAGGTAAAAAAGGCCGACATGGCTAGTTTACATGTAATTTCCAGTTTTTACATTAAATGACATAATAAAACCCCAAATCAAGAAGAAAATTTGACTTCATTCCCTTTTAGGGTGACGTTAGGCCTTTTTAGGGCAACGTTGGCCTCTAAGAGCAAAACGTTAGGCCTCCTAAGGCCTCTGGATCAGACCACACGTGCCACTTGGCACACAACTGCCTCCAAAGTGTTCAAAACATTGGGTTACATCATGGGGCTTTCAAGGCCTACATCATAGTGAGAAGGTCAAGACCCCCCTAGTTCCAGGCCTGCCAGGATGTCTCTGCTGGAACGTCCTCTTCTCTCTCTGGTCTAGACCTTTGATCTATCTCTTCCCCCAACTTGGGTCTCAGCATCCATCTGGTGGGATTTTATCCCTATAGAGGTTCGAACTAATCATCTCCCCACGTGTACCTTTCCGTTGGGTGTGGCCCTGCAACGAAAACAAGTACGCCCTCCATGGGTTCATAAGTCACATGGATCATAGCAATGTCAATCACATCTAATAATCAAGTTATTTAAACATGTGCATAAAACCTCCTTGTCCCAGAAAAGTGCTCAAAGACATTATGCTATTCTACAAGCTAGGTTTGGAGGGGACGTTAGGATGTCCTATTGGGATAGTTCTCATTGGATGTGGGATGATTCCGGGTGAAGCAAAATCAAGGCCATGTAAGTGAGTGAGGTGGTAAGGGATGTTTGAGCAATGGGTGTAGTGATGACAGGGGAATGCATGGCTTATGTGTGGGTGCCTCTGAAGAGCGTGAGTTGCACCTTGTCATGGATGCAAATGTTTCCAAGCCCATTCATGCCTTTTATCTTTTTATGTTATTGATTTTTCTTTCAAGAGACTAGTTATGGGACACTGCCCTTGCGTGGTGACCAGTGGTGACAATGTTACCCACAATCATTTCACGGAGATGAGAAGGTTTCCTTGTGATGAGACCCCCTTTCTCTTGGGTATTCCACCAAGAACCACTACCCTGGTGTGGTGACTAGTTGAATGGTAGTGCCATATTGCTACATGCCCATGGACCTAATAGGTTGGCTCGTGATTGGACCCCCTATCCTCCAACTAGGTCTTGATTTTATTATTTTATGGGTCCCTCTGTTTCTTGTTGAGAAGCCTTTTATTGCTTTCTTAGGGATCCCTGGGCAAAGCATCTAAAGGTTTTGTTCTTTTGGCTTTTATCTTTTGCCAACTACTTTTATCCTCTGGGCCTTTAGCCCCTTCTTCCCACAAGGTAAGGTACAAACCTTTGCTAGCTTGGAAAACCCAATGCCCAAACCAATGTATGGGATGGATGAGAGGGAAAATGATGAAAAGTGGTAAGTATGGTGGGAACGGACGATAATATTTCATGAACCCACCCAGTGGCAAGTCAAACCCTATGGGAACCAACTTACTAGGGCACCATGTCATTCCCCCCAGGTTTGGACAAGTGGAAAGGCATAAGGTCCAAGCACACATTAGAAGTAAAAAATAATTAAATGCACATAGTCAAATGTTTTGAGAATCAGAGTGACACATACCATGATACCCAGACTCATTACCTCATGGAGCAAGACCCACAGCTGCCTGGTCACACATTTTTATAGTTTAATATGGTTATTTTCATATTTTTAATATTTTCATTCTTTTTAGTTTTTTTAAAATTGACTTTATATGATTTTACTTTATTGCTTATGACTATAATTAATTTCCCTTTTGTTCCCCTTGGACATGAGGTTAAATTGCAATTCCGGATAGTATCTAGTTTCATGTATGGAACCAATGATGGAGTGTACTGTTAAGGCACTCTGTTATATGAAGTCATCAGTTCGAAACCCTCAACTAGCCTTGTGTGCCATGTGAGGGGCCGCTTTGGCATGCCTAGAGTTATAGTGGTAGCATTTGGATAACATGACCACGTGTCACACGAGTACGTGCTCCACTAGTTGTTGATTTCCATAGAAAAAAAAATAGTTTCATGTATGGGACTAAGGCTAGATGCTATTAGAAA
The DNA here is from genome assembly GCA_000966675.3 of Picea glauca. Lineage (NCBI taxonomy): Eukaryota > Viridiplantae > Streptophyta > Pinopsida > Pinales > Pinaceae > Picea > Picea glauca. Next base: position 303,424 of record JZKD02S0189164.1, on the reverse strand, counting down.
GCACATGATCTCATTGAAGGTAGATTTAATATTAGTGACCAATGACCAAAAGGAAGGTAATTTTAATGATGACCAATGACCACAAGGAAAGTGGCTTTCGTTTGGATACTATTTACATTGAAATTTCTTTTTGGTACTAGAGTAAGACCTAAAACTACTTCTAAAAGGTTAACTACCCAAGCCTCATAGGCATTTGGGAATATTGAAACTTTGTCTCCTTATGGACCACCAATAGGTTATTTCACATGGTGTGGTTTTCCTTTAATAATGATGGTTATCTTTAGTGTCAATTGACTACTCAACAATTATGATAGCTTTTACTACCTTAAAAAAAAACTAACTTCTTTATTATAAAATTCAAACAAATAAAAAAATATTTATTTATTAAAATGACAAACTAAAATTTATAATTAAATAAAATATATAATTGAATAAAATTATAATAAGATAAAAGATAATGTTACATTTAATTAAAAAAAAAACTACAAAATCAAAGAATAGTAATCTTTTATTCATCCTTTGTAAATTCTCTTCTATAACATGAAAAAATAAAATGAAAAATTCATACATATTGTTCAAATAGAGAGTAGTTATCACTATGATAATTAAATTTGTGGATTTGTTGTCATAGTCAACTATACATATATTCTTCTAATCCATTCATTTAGGCTCCTCCAACAAATGTTTTATTAGAAACAAGTCACATATTACAAGATATTATAATAATATTATCATTAATTAGTGGTTAGATAGGATAATTGTTACTTTTCTTTTTCATATTCGCATGTTATCTTTCATGAGTGGTTAGAGAGAATACTTGTTACTTTCCGGTTCATATTCACATAAATTCAAATTGTTTCATATTTTTCTGAAATAATTGTTATTGAAATTCTAAACCATATTTATTTTTATGAAATAATTGTTTTTGAAACTTTAAAGAATAAAGAATATCTTACCTTTATTTACATACTTAGATACTGGAATATAAATTACTTAAATATAAATATATAAATTACAACACGAACACGAACAATATAGTAAACTCCACTTATATAATTACAACATAAGAAATCATAGTAAGTTCCATTGGTTCAACAATAGCTGCATTTTAAAGGCTAGCCATTTAGAAGGATGGAAATACAAAACAAAGGAATTATCCACTCAGTTTCAAGAAATCAGTTTTAATCATATTTTTAGAGACTACAACAAGAAAGTAGACCTCTTATTGAAACAGGCCTTGCTCGGGCCTTTGGGTAGGCTGACTTACTACTTTCTTGTCAATGGGAAAGAAGAACCACAAAATCATCTAAACCTCTTCTAATGGCGGTTTTTTCTTTGGGAAGACCTTTATTGCTCTGGTTCCTTTTTTGGATGTCTTTTCTTTAAGGAAAGATAATTTTCAGAACTCTTTTCGCTCTATTAAAAGCTGTGATTTGTTTGTGTGATGGTAGATCCTTTTTTGTGAGGGGTTGTAATCATTCATGATTGAATTGATTAGGGTTAATGTGTTTGAAGAGATATTTGTTTCTCTTTTGAAAAGTGCAGCAATACTTTTTGTAGTAGTGAATGGCTAGCTATGTATTTAACTTTTTGGGGGACTTATATAAGACCATTATATGGCTTGATGATGTAAAGGAAATTATAATCTTAATATAATTTCGAGCAAATTTTCTTTGGAAAAAAAAATCTCCACTTGTAACAATGCAGGCAGATAAAAAGCATGGAGTAATCAGCTTAAGACCCCAACTTTTTTGAAAATAAATGATTGTCTTTCCACGGCCACACCTCCCACTTGCATCGAACTCCAACGAGGACAACATTCAACAACAACACAAAAGAGTACATCAAAACTTACCACCTATCTATACTTTTCCTGAAAATTTCTAACGAATTCCTGAAATTGGGAAAATGACTGTCGGTTTCCCACTTCACCCAAATGAGTATATGAAGGGCACAATATACCCATCTCCTAAAAATCCTTAAGTAAATAAGGAGTTCTGGCAACTGCACTCCCTGCTATACATATTGTCTCCAAAGCTACAGTTATGGATAACATTGTCGCACCAAAATTACCCTCGATATCGTTTCTTAGCCACTTGTTTACACCAATATCTTGTTCTTGCTTTAAAAAAATTTTAAAATAAAATTGAGGTTTTCCAATAATATGATAAGATATCTAATAATATGATAAGATATCTAATGTTTAGATATATTTAAAGGAAACAACTACATGGATTCCCTATAATCCTTAAAACAGAAATGAAATTATTCAATCAATTGCAATTGCATGTGGACATGCATACACTAAAAAAAATTATAAAAATTAAAATCAATTGCATGTGGACATGTATATATTAAAAAAAAATTGTAAAAATTAAACCATACAAAAAAATTGTAAAAATTAAACCATACAAATTGTGCAAATGTAAAGCATGAATAAAATATGCTTGACATTGGAATATGCTTAACAAGTGCCTATTGGCCTTAATTCTCGTCACAAGAAATTCTCCACAATACTCAATATTATTCTTGTAGCAAAGAAATTCTCCAATACTCAATATTAAATTTCTTCAAAAAATCAAAAGAATACTCACTATTTCAATTTTTCTAATTCCTTCATATATTCCACATATTAATACCAATAAATTTTTTCAACTTTCCTTTATTTTAATTTTTTATTATATATATCTTATTTATACAATAGATAATAAAATTAAATTAAATTAAATTATACATCTTATTTATATAATAGATAATAAAATTATCAAATTATTTTAAAAAGTTTACAACATGTATTTTCATTCCTTTCCTTTTAACTTTTTTTTCCAATTTCAATTTCAATTTCAAATTATCTTATCCATATAATGAATAATAAAATTATTAAATTATCTACAAAAGTTTGCAACATTTATTTTCATTTCTTTTTCTTTTAATTTTTTATAATAATTAAAAAAAAAATTAATAATTTTCTTTTCAAAATTTTAAATTAAATTAAATTATACATTTTATTTATTTAATAGATAATAAAATTATCAAATTACTTTAAAAAGTTTACAACATGTATTTCCATTCCTTTTAACTTTTTTTTTCCAATTTCAATTTCAATTTCATATGTAACATCTAATTACATTGCTTTCATTTTACTTTTATTTTTTCCGTTAAATAGACTTTTAGGTTTTAGCTGTTTAATTTTTTTCCACTTTAGAAATCTATTATCATTTAGTGTAAGAATGATTTACAAATTTATAATGTGAATAAAAATATGAATACATATTTTTAAGACTTAATTCCTAAATCTAAATTATATGTTTATTTTTATCTTAGGAATTATATATATATATATATATATATATATATATATATATATATATTGAAAATACATAATGAAATGGTAGCATATAAATATCTATAAAATGTTAAATTTGACATTCATACAATAAATAATTAACATAGATTTATTTTTATGACGTTGATGTTGATTAACGTTCACTAAGATCGAATTGGTCTATCGGACCTTAAGAGAGTAAGTGATTACTTGCAATTCTTTAGAATTTTATTTCTGTGCTTGAAAAACATTAAGAGAAGCTTTCCAAGATCACCATAGTTTTGTTGAGTTAAGAGGTTAGGAAGGTTGATAGTGTCACAAGTTTTGAAAATGAGATCTAATGTGGGTATAGGATGGACAATCTAAGACAAAGTGTCTTTCATCTTCAACCTTCTTAGTGTCATAAATGTGACACACTCTTTCATCCCATGGCGTTTTAGGAATTGACCAATGCCCAGTTTCACTATGAAGCTCGTGATAATTTGTTCTTATCTTAGCAATGCTTATTTTTTTCTTTACACTCATCAAAACAGATAGATAATTTTGATCTTCTAGATTAGGGTTGATTACATCCTTATAATACCTTGACTTTCTTTTTTCCTCTAACTCTTTATCACACCACATTTTCTCCTTAAATTTTGATTTGATGATATTTTTAATAGTATCTTTATTCTGCAAAATGGTGTCTTCCATGATTCCCCAATAGTTTAGCCAAGACTGGGCATCTTTATGCCATCCTAGCTTGATTTGATGGTGGTTACGACTCGATTTTGAAGCAATTTTAGGAAGCCTATTATCTTCCATGTTGTTTAACTTTTTCTTATACATTAGGTATCTAGTCATAGTCATGCTCTCAATGGGGGAGAGGCTTGTTTCTAAGAGGAGGATGGGATAGGGTGTATTTCCTTTAATTTTGAGATTGTAGGTTATAA
>JZKD02S0189164.1:280152-298900 GCA_000966675.3 Picea glauca | reverse complement strand
ACAATGAGGATTTGTGTCCAGGGTTTAGAGAAGCAATGCTTGACTGCTAAATTGAAGAGCTTATTTATGTGAGGGATAAGGATAGGCCCTTCAATTTTAAAAAATTTAGCTTGGTAGCCTTCAATGTCCTTAGCTTTCCCATTTGCAAGCCGCTTAACCTCGAAATCTATGTCATCTAAAGAAAAAAATGCATTCTCTATAGGGACAATAGGAATGGTGTCCATGGCATTAGGGAACTCATAAATTTATACTTTTAAGGTAGGAATTCCAATCCCTTAAGGGAATCATATTATTTTCTTTAGTATTGTGGTTTAGAATTTGGCTCCAGAACTTCTTAGGATATAGCTTAGATAGTTGTGAAAGTTGCTCTTGCCTTTTATTGATATATTAATATTTTCTTCCTTTTAATTAGGGATTTCTGTGTATTGATGTTATCAAGTTTTAAGGACTCAATAGAAGCATTCCCAATGGCTTTCCTAGCAATTTTACATTATTTATCATACCAAGGATTGGTCGTTCTATTATTCTTTTTACAGGACACCTCGAAAGAGAACTTGTTAATAGAAGTGGAAAGGATAGTTGTAAAATTATGATAGAGTTCTTCAATGTTGTCCTTATAAGTTAGAATATGTAATTTACTATTTAAATCCTTTAAGAAAAGGTCAAATTTACTTTGTCAAACTGCAATTGTCTTTGATTATCAAAATTCTCTTCAATGGCGCTCATGTTCATGGAAAAGTTTAGAGTTAGGGTTAAAGGTGTATGATCAGAGTCAGGTTCATGGTCATTTAAAAGGTTAAAAGTTGATATTTGGTTGGAAACGGGGATATCAGATATCACATAATATACAAAACTACTACCTAGCCCATGAATACAAGTCATCTGGTTGGAGTTTGGCCATTTCATTACTCCATTGCAAATTATTAGGTCTTGAGAGCTGTAGAGCTTGACCAACTCAGTACCAAACAAATTCTCAATTAGGTCTTTAGAGCTTCTTTTGTAGTTATTAGATAAAAAAAGGTCCTCATCTAGCCATAAAGGATTATGGTTGGAATCAATGCTTAAAAGAGTATCTTGTTTAGTTGCAATCCTAGCATTAAAGTCTCCTAGCAGGAGCACATTGCCTTCATTTTTCAAATTATAAATATCTTGTTCTAAATTATTATAGGAACAATTTCTATCTAGATTGTTTTTCTTATAAAAAGTAGAGTTAATAGGTGCAAAATAGCAAATTGCTATATACATCTTCTTAGCATCAATGTCTAAAATTTCTATCCAAATGTACTGATTTAGAGGGTCAATCTTATGAAGTTGAATGTGAGGAGAAATGATCTTTCTAATATAACAAGCTATGCCTCATATGCCTCTACGGTGGGACTTTTTGTTCCATGCCGACCACAAGACAAATCTTTCTATGTTAGGGACCTTAGACTCGTCATGCTCCCAAGTTTCAACTAGACAAATAATATCAATATCACTCGGGATCCAACTTATCATTGACCTTTGCACCATGGAAAGCCATGACAGTTCCAAAAAAGGATCCCGAGTGTCCCAAATTCCTATTTATTATTATCCTACTTGTCTCTATCCCTAACAATAACTTTTTGATTTCTAATTATCGCCCATTTTCCTTCTTTCTTGGCTTGTTTTACCTTTTAAACTTCCTTCCTTTATTTTCATTAATATTAAAAATAAATATAAATTACTAATAGAAAAATAATATAATATTAAAATTTATTTTCATAAAGATATTTTTTAAGATATTTTCCATTAAAAAATTAACATAATATATAATTGCATGTGAATTTTCTAACGTTGAATGAAATTAAATATTAAATAATGAAAATGAAAACTAAGGGAAGGTTACCCGTTCCTTTATAACCATTCATCTAAAGCATTAATAATGTTATAACCAATTTTTCTTTTAATTTTTTTTTGGGGGGGGGGATAAGGCTTTTCTATTCAAATATTAAAAGCATAAATAATGTTATAATTGTGTTTGCAATTCTGAAAATAAATTGTGTGTGGATTTTTTTGAAACGTCCAACATTTCTAGTGGACACTCTACCCATCACTATGGACTCTTGAAGCAATAAGTACTAAAGGAGTGTTAGGGTAGGGGGTATATAAAGGTGAAAATAATATGACCATTAGGAAAAATGATAGACATAATTGTTATAAATTAGTCGGGGAGTTATTTTGTTATTGTTAAGAAGCTAAAAGTATATAATAAGAGTAATTAATTATTGGAATTAGTTAGAGGTTAGGTACCGAAGACACTCTATCAATCTTCTTCCAGTCGTATGTTGGTGTATTTGGTTAGCTAGAAATAGTCTTCTTTTCGATGGTGGAATGACCATTCTTAAGTTGGTTGCTTCGAAGGTATTGTTGGTTCTCAATGCTAGTAAGGATCCACCCTTACATTCCCTCTCTCCATATCAAGGCGCTTCTCAGGATTCAAGAGAATGTGGGTTGGTTTGATGGTGCGGCAACGGGGGATGGGCAGAATAATGGGGTCGGTGGTATCATTGGTTTTAACGAAAGCAATGTTATTAAGTGGACATTCAATACTGGTGCAAGTACCAACAACCGGGTAGATCTGATGGGAGTTTGGTCCACTCTTTATTTATCCAAAATATTCAACATATCAACACTTCAAATTATTGGGGACTCGAAGATTGTTATCGATTGGTGCAATGACAGGGGAAACCTCCATAGCATTGCATTGAAAGGGTGGAAGGAACGAATTCAGGAGCTCTGCAAATATTTCACTAGTCTAACTTTCTAGCACACATATCGAGACTTCAATAAAGGAGCAAACGAGTTGTCCAAAAGTGCGCTAAAGGATCGAATTCATTCTGGATCGATAGTTTACACACATTGGGTGGACAATGAACCTGGCTTATCAATATCCATTCATGTTTTCTAATTTCCATCTGCTCTCGAAAGTTAAGGGATGCAGTCTTTTGTAATCTATTGTATTTTGGTCACGAGCTACCAAGTTTTAACTTTTTTGGACTGGGCATATAGACTCAGAATGTCCATTTTGATGTAATAGCTCTATCTAAGTGTAAACTTGTTTTGGACTTATTCCAAAGAACAGATCCAAGATGAAAGAAGTGAACTAGTGATGTATGTTTTATATTTTACTAATATAAAGAGTAATTTTCTTTTTTTGGAAAAAAAAAGGTACCGAAGACAAAAAAGAATAATTAATACCTGTCTTTATACCCGTCTTCAGGGTTAAAATTGTTAGGATGTTCTTTGATTTCAAGAGCTTCATGTATGACACAAGAAGAGTAATAGGGTGTTGAGGCCAGGATTCTAGTTTTGTCAAAACAAATTATAAGTTTAGAATTGAAAGAGTGTTCGACAATAATTGATTTGGAGATGTGATTGTGGGTTGTGTCAGCTATGTGTTCTTTGATGTGGGATTTGAGGGATCTCCATACACATTTTATTTCCAAAATTACAAATAACATTATGAGGAACTTGGAAAATCTGCATACTTTAATGTTATAATAATTTTTTCTTATGTTATAATCATTTTTTTAAAGCTTTTTCAAGTTTGATAGACATTGTTTTTAAAGGTTTTCTATTCAAATATTAAAAGCATAAATAATGTTATAAAAAAAAAAATTCCTTTTAAGCCTTTTCAAGTTTGGTAGAAATAATTTTTTTTTAAGTAAAGGTTTTCTATTCAAATATTAATAGAATGTACAAAAATGCTCATTATTCAAGATGCTCAAGGCATCATAATGGCTATCAAATAAGTCCCAAAAAACTATGTATCTACTAACCTTCCCTTGAAGGGAAACCATGTTAGGTGCTAAAAAAAGACTATAACCATTTAAAATTGTATTTAGTATTAGAGACTCTAATAAACTAAAAGACAAGGACCCTATAGAAACTAGAAACATAAACATATGTAGCTAAACCATGATGAAACCAGGCATATTTTGACAAACTAAATTAGATTTGTTCTCAATCATTGGAATGAGAACCTAGGGAGCGGACTTGGAGGTGCATGCTTTATTTCCCACAATCTTGAGGAGGCCACAGAGACCCCAAAAATGAGCGACTATCACAAACCAGCTGAAGAGAACATGCATTATGTTTGACCAACTAGGAAACCATATTCAGGAGCAATTTGTTTTGATCTTCCAGAGCCTCCAGATGTTGTTTGAATTTCCTGTAATCTTGATCTTTTGGGACCATACCCTTGGAAACTATAGTTTTGGTGTGCCAATATAAATCCAACATCCTATAAAAATTAGAATCCTAAGTTTGAGTGCACCCGAGGTCAGGAATTATGTCACCTACCTGCGCGTCCACCTCCTCATCCTCCTAGTATACGCGGATTAGCTTAACATCCTCTTCCAGAGATGACATGGTTTCCTGAGCCTATAGAGGGACCAAGTTCATATAATACTCAATGGCATCCTATATCAAAAGGGTTTCCTGAGTCTTGCAAACAAGAGTCATCTTGGCTCAGACATCATGAGATGACATGGTTTCCTGAGCCTCTAGAGGGACCAAGTTCCTGTAATACTTAATGGCCTCCTCTATCACAAGGGTTTCCTGATTCTTTCAAACAAGAGTCATCTTGGCTCAGACATCATGAAGAGACATGAAAGCAACATGGAGAGTGGCGAGGATTTCACTAATAGAGGCCAAGATGTAGTCAGGGATATAATTCAAATAAAACCAGAGATAGGGCTGGAACCAAAGGAAAAATTCAAAATAAACCATAAACAACACCTAAGCCATGCTTATCCATGGAACGATCTTCATGACAAGAAGATACAAGGGTACACAAATTTGAAATGTGCTCGTTGTCATAAATGGAAACTTAGATGAGGTCTGTCTGAAGTGTGTCCCTTCTGTACTTACCATTTTCTCCAAACACTTCTCGAATGGAGCAAGCCTAAATCTAACATGATAATCCACACGTGGTGGTTGCATGATTGATGAGTCAGTAAAAAAATCAACCTATCCAACCACATTAACCTCATTGGGTCCATGTGGCACCCGATCCAAGGAGAAGTTTGGTAAAAATATACAAAATAATTGAAATTTAATTATGACAAGGGAATTTCTTTTTTAAATGTTATTTTTTATATACTCTTAAAATAATAAAATGTTTGATTATATAATACATCTTTTTCTTTTGAGCTCACTTCATATTATACTAAATTCCACATAGCAAGCTTGTTAAATAATCACCATGCTATAAGTGATTATGCTTTTTTCCCTATTTCACCTTGGTGAGTGTCATGGTTTCCTATTAAGTTTCCACCCTCAGGAAAAGGGTTTCCACTAGTGGCTCTCCTTGAAGGGTCATTGTACCATTCCCATTAATACTTACCACTTTCCATCACTCATTCCCCTTTGTTTCCTCATCTTTTGTGTTTTTGGGCTAGATTGACCCAAGAAGGGCTTGTACCTCATTTCATGGGAAGAAGGGGTTGAAGGCCTAGAGGCTTGTAGCTGGAAAAAGATAAAATCCAATCTAAACCTTCCAGATGCTCACTCGGGGATGCCAATAAAAATGAAATGTTTATTGAAAAAAGTTGAGGGACCCTTAAAAATAACTAATTAAAATCATCCCAACCAAGGTAGAGCATGTGTGGGCTTTGTTTTTATTGCTTAGTTTAGTGCCCCGCATTGTATTCAACTTGGGGAAGCATTGTGACCATGGTATCTCATATGTGGGATTTGATTTTCTTGCTTAATTTAGTACCCCCATAGATCTTCAACCTGGAAACACTCTAATAAATTAATGGCAAATGGGCTTGGAAAAATGTTGCATTGAAAACAAAGGTGCAACACACCCTCTACAAAGGTACCCATAAATGAGAAAATATGAGCCCTTGTATGTCATGAAGCCCCACTCCTAGAAGTCTAACCCCATCCACTTCACATTCACTACAAGACCTGGAGAGGGTTCTCCTTGGAAACAACCCCTACTTGAGGATTGGTTCACCCAATAGAGCACTATGACACCCCTCCCATATCTAAACTTGAAAAATTGTATAAGGTATTTGAGAATTGGTTTATTTTGAAAAGGGGGGATTTGATGCACATGTTCGGGTGGTTATTTTATTATATATGGCTTACTTGGAATGATATTGTGAGTTGTGGACCCTTGGAGGGCATATATTCTTGTCTTTCCAGGTCTTTGACAAGTGACAGCTTGATCGTTGAGGCATAAGGTCACTTGGAACTTCACATGGGGCATGAAGCCCATAGGATGGATGATGCACCCCCTCTCATTGGACAATTTGAATGAGGGACATTGCATTTGGAGGCACTTGAGTGTCCTTTGGAAGTGACTTGCTAGCCTTCCTATCACTAATGTTTTCCTTTGGAGACATTATCTCTCTTTTTCAATGCATGATGTCACACTTGGAGAGTTAGGGTTTGGTGGTGTTGGTTGATTTGATGATGACTTGGCATGTATTGATGGAGGGAATCCCTTGCACATGAATACCAGGACTTTGGAGGCCCATCGACTCCCTCAAACAACTCAAGGACTTGCTCACCATGCCAAAACATCACCCCTAGAGGGCATGATGTCATCTTTTAGGGCTTGCTTATTTTTTAAAATGAATTATGATTTGTAAAGGGGAAAATTAGGAGGTCGACCTCCCTAATTTATGTTTTACCCTAAGATAAGTGGACAAATTTTTTTCACAAGGTCATGTTATCGCAAAATCTATACTTTCCCAAAGCCTAAAGGAAAGTAGGCCTAGATTGACATAACATAGAGGTAACCCTATCACTATCATCCCAATAGGGTTCCAAGGGAGACATCTCAAGACCTAGCTGGTTGATGAAGGGCAAAAGATATGGTGAAAAGCCACCCCTCTCTCTAGGTCACTCAATAGAAGAAGTCACTTTGGTGAATTTTAAAAGGAAAATGAGAAATGAGAATGGTTTTGTACCTTCCCTTTACCAATGAAACATCAAACGTTAGTAGCAACAGTTATAATCAATGACTTATTAAAAAAAGTACGTACTGCTTGAAAAAATTACTATACAATTAAAGCGAGATTACAGTAGCAACAATGTATCTTGAAAGGTGCAAGTTATGATGAGAAGGAAGAGTTACAATAGCCTTGCAAACTTGATAATGGTTTTTCACTCACACTTTTCAAGATAAATACAATTCAATGAATGACTTAATTGGTTGTCCAAACATTTATAACAACATTAATTAATGATGATGACATCAATGGAAACCACTTCAGAAAAGAACTATAATAAAGCAATAAGACATTACTTCAATATCCAATGATTATGGTTTGCTTAGTACAAGTGCCCAATGGTTTTATGGATGAATTTAGGCCTGTTAAGGGCCGCGACAATGGTTGTAATAACAGCTATGACAACGGTAACACCTTCAGAATTTTCACTGTAAAAAGGCAATTTAAACATACACTTTAACACTTATTGATAGTACCTTGCCTTATCCAAATTATGGGATGACTTAGATGGTTAGTAGGCTAATACAAGATGCAAAATCATAGCTATAGTAGTGATTATGACAACAATAAATTATTTGTTAGTATTTCTAGACTAGGTTAGCAAATTAGTAGAGTACAAGGTGAAAGAGTTTGAGTATAAAGTGAAGGAGTTTGTGTTGAGTATTGTCAAGTAGTAAGAGAAGATTACTAGTGCCTTCAAGGGTAATGGAGTCAAGGTGGATGGATTCTTATAAGTTTGCAAATCAATTGATGATGATGCACAAAAGTTTAATTGGGGAAAAGGCATAGGAGAAGTAGTAACTTAAATCCCTTTATGCTTTGACCTCAAGAGAAAAGATGCTAGGGTGTAGGAAATTATAGGCCCTAGGGCCTTTCTCTCCTTAGCCTTCTTATGGAGTAATACTTATGCAACAATAACTGAGTCCAAATCCTTAGAGTTCTAGAAATTTAGGGCTCTAGGGTTTCACTAGTTACTATATCAATTCAATGAAAAGCTTGGCAAATAAAAAGTAAGAAAGTAGCAATTTAAGTTTCTTACTTCAAGCATTAAGTATACCATGAAATTTCATAATATTGTATGAACAAATAAAACCATACAAAAAACCATTCAATACATGACAAAATACAGATTTTACTTACTTGCACCAAGAATAATCATGAGAATACCATGCAAGATCACCACAAAACTTCCAAGATTGATTGAATTTGCAAAAAATAGTCTTAAACAAGAATGGCGCCTCACAATTTCAGCCAATAACCCTCATCGGGGAACAAATTTCAGACCTATTATCTCAAATGAAAAGTTGTGATGTGAAAATGAGAGTACTTTATGCTTATTTATACAAAATTTTGACCTTTAATTAATTTTAGGTCAAAAATAAGGTCGACCTGGTCAATTTACAATAAAATTCAATTTTGACATAATAACAATTAATTTGCATCTAGAAACACCTCCAAGGGTGATGTCATGCCCCTTTAGGGTGACATTGAGCCCTAAATGTGGAACATTGAGCTAGAAAAGTGGGGCGGTTGGCCTCCAGAAGCCCCAAATGATACCCACACGTGCAACTAGACTCACAAATTCCTCCAAAATGAAACCCTAGCTCTGGATGATGTCTAGGGCTATGATGGTGACATCCATGGCCCTCAAGGGCTAATGTCTGTGTGGGAAGAGAAAGGTCCCACTAGGTATAGGTATGTCAGGGTGCCTCCAAAGGCCACATTCTTCTCTCTCCCGATACAAGTCTTCAATTTCTTCCTACCCCTGGATGGGGTTTCAACATTCATCTTTGGGCTTTAAGCCACATGAAGGTCCGAGCTAATCATTTCCTCATGTGAACTTGTCCACCGGAAAAGGTCCTGCAGCAAAAATAAGTATGCCCTCTGGGGTTTTATAAGTCACAGGGATCATAACATGTAAATAACATCCAATAATTAAATTACCCAAACATGTGCATCAAACCCCCCTTAACCTAGATAAATGCTCAAAGACGTTATGAAATTTGACAAGTTAGGTTTGGAGAAGGTCTCAGGGTGTCTTATTGGGATAACCTCTCTCAAGTTTGGGGTGTTTCCCAGGTGGGATCTAGTCCAAGTCATGTAAGTGTATGAGGTGGCATGGGGTACATGTAATAACAGGGAAATGTAAAGTCTTACCTGTGGGTGCCTTTGTGGAGGGTGAGTTGCACCTTGTCATAAATGCAATTGTTTCCTAGCCCATTCATTCCCTTTTAATATTAAATTTATTTCTTTTTATATTTTTCTCTTGTGGGATCTAGTCTAAGTCATGTAAGTGTTTGAGGTGGCATGGGGTACATGTAATAACAGGGAAATGTAAAGTCTTACCTATGGGTGCCTTTGTAGAGGGTGAGTTGCATCTTGTCATAAATGCAATTGTTTCCTAGCCCATTCATTTCCTTTTAATCTTAACTTTATTTCTTTTTATCTTTTTCTCTTGTGCTTCAAGGGAATAGTTGAGAGACACTGTCATGGCTTGATGACCAGAGGTGACAACATTATCCACAAACATTTCACGAAAATGAGAAGGTTGGATCGTGATGAGACCCCCTTTCTCTTGGCTATGCCACCAAGAGCCACTACCCTATTTTGGTGACTAGATAGGTGGTAGTGTCATATCGCTACATGCCCATAGTCATAATAGGTCAGCTCGTGATGAGACCTCCTATCCATCAACTAGTACCTTGAGTGTTTATGTATCTTATGGGTCCCCTTTTCTTACTGAGAAGCTTTTCATTGATTTCACGGGGATTGTTATTGGATTAATCGGTAAATGTGGACATAAACTGATCTCCCTAGATCCACCTAGATCTAGAACAAAACAAGACAGGACATGATGCTTTCCCTAAGCTCTAATCATTGAATTTAATATCAACAAGAGATGAGCGACATACCGTTTAAATATCGCTTCCTTGCATCTTTGTTGTTCTAGCTCCACTTCGGTGCTCCTGTGATATTGGACCTGCAAGGGAACACAAACCAACCAAAGTGAAAGCAACAATAGTATATTCAATGAAAACTTATGTATGTGATCAAGGAATCATACAATAAAACCAGAATGGTTTTATGGGAAAGAAGCATGTCACTGCATTATATTAAGTAAAAGTGGAAGATACAACCAAACAACCTTGATGTTGCAAGGTCCCCTTTCAATGGCCCTTTGCTCCAACTCACACACTTGCTCCAAACTTGCATGAAGAAGATCCACAATAACTTGATGAACTGAAATGAAGCCCTCAAGCATGAACTAAAGTAGAATTCCTCACACAATTCTTAGCCTATTCAACCTTCATTTACCTTAGCCTTTTCCATGAGAAAACCCTCTTCATATAGGGGAAAGAGAGATGGTTAAAGAGATTAGGATGATCCCACCAAATCAGAGAAGCGAGTAAGATCCCATCTATTCAGAAGCCACCTCATCTTCTAGAAGATCCCCTTCTAGAACTTTTGTGAACCTCGACCTTTTCCTAGTCTTTTATCATCGCCGCACCCTAGCTATAGGACAACTTGTGACAATGTAGAAAACCAATTTCAGGGAAGAGGGAAATGATCAAGCATCGCCACATCCTGCATATAGTGCAGCCTATGACGATCTTCTTTAATAAGGTTTTTTGGAAGAGGAAGCCAGTCACTTTTCTCATGAAGGAATGATCTTTTGGGAACATGAAAACATGGTGTAAAAGGATCATTGGGGTGACCAAAATAATGTGTAACATAATTCCCCCCAAAGTATGAGGTTGGAACTCGTGACAGCCGAAATAATTTGTAGAATGTGTGTGTGTCGGAAACAAGGAGCGCACCAATCAGGAACCTGCAAACAACCAAGCATATGCATAATATCATACCATTTCTTAGGTAAGCATTCTCATGCTCATACTACAAGTGATTTAGATCATAAATGTCAGTCATGGACACCAATCATACACTGTGGATCCATGTCACCAAGAATCTGCATAGCCACCAAGAATACATTGTGGATCTATGCTCTAGAAAACCAAAATTTGGACATAGCCACGAGACATACAAAGTGGATCTATGTGTTAATACAAATCATAAATACTCCATTGCAACCTAGACCAAAATGATAAGATCTAGGGTCTTCAATCTCGTCATTTGTAAGTACGAATCTAGCCATGCGATTACAGGTGTCAAAGTCGAACATGGTAGAAACCACTTGATTACTGACCCTTGATGAAAACCATTAACAAGTGCGAGGAAAATCACCATTGATGTGAATGACTCCCAAGGTACCTTAGTACAATCCAATGAATGTGAATAAATGAGTTGAAGTCGAACACTCGATGGAATCTTTCGATCAGGAGTCAATGATATGAACCCACTGTCGAAAGCGAAGAAACCTACCATTGAGGCATGCAAACTCTACGGTACTAAATAATTTCTAAGTCTTGTTCCCAGATAATGAGTTGAAGTCGACAAGAAAAAAATCATCACAGGAGGGCCTTGATGTATCCCCCATCAATGACATGAAATAAGTAACATATTTAAGGTAGATCAAAGTATGAAAATGATTTGAAACTGACACAGGGAAGGCCGACATGGTAGGAATTTATAACTGTAGATAGCCGACTCGATAGAGGGCTTTTTTAGGGTTGGAATTCTATTGAACATATGAATGACACGAAAATGGTCTTGGAAGCATTGACTCAAGGATGACCCAAGATATGAACTTGTGGAAGGACAAACAAGAGACAAATGGATTTCCCAATCCGAATACAATGATGAAGGGGGTGTCATGTTCAAGAGCGACTATTACTGCCACTAACACAAATACAGAGACACATTTATTTCCTAAATTTTCCCCCACCATTTCTGGCGAGTACCTCTTTATTTTTACGCAAGATTGAGGAGGATAACATATTCTTTTTGATGTAATCTCATCCTTCAAATGAGTCCCTCGGAGTATTTTTAACGAACCTTGAGAAGGAGAGGTTCGGTCGCATACGGGCCTTTCGATGTTTGTTTAATGAGTCCAAAGAGAGAAAACTCATGGGTTTTTCATGTTTTAGAGAGTTTGAAAAACACTTAAAGAAAACTCCACAAGGTTCTTTTTTGTAAATTAATCTGACGAGACCGAAAAAGTGATAATCTACCACTCATCACATGTTTTCTTCAAATAATTTTACGGGTGTGAAAAGAACAAATTCGCTTGGCATTCTTTTCATGTTTAGAGAGTTTGAAAAGAGATTAAAGAGAACTCTAGAGGGTTCCTTTTTCGAGTAACCTTTACGAGTCTGAAAAAGTGATAAAAGTCTACTCGATTGCGTTCTCATTGACTTACTAGCATGAGAACGAGCAAATATTGAGCTCGAGGTTTTTCCTGAAAAACCCAAAAAGTATATGTACATGCGACAAATGTAAAAACAAACCAAAAATGTATCTGTGTTTCATCGTTTTCACTCCTATATTTCTCTCCTGTGAAAAATCAAACACTTGCAATGTCGTTAGAACATTAGGGTTTAGGTGAAATGCATAAAATAATAAAAAATATGAATGGAAAAGTGAAAAAGTTAATAAATATGGGTAAAAACTTATTTTTTACCATTCCATTGTTATTCCACCCAAACCTGGTTCCAAAACCCCCATTTTACCTCAAACTTACACTGCAGATTGCGGGAGGTACAATCAATCATTTCATGAATGGTCTCCGTTGAATAGGTAATATTCTTGTCCTCTTCACTTTCCATGAATTAATTTTTGTTTTTATTGGTTAAAAGTAGATTTTTGGGCTGAATTCGTGAGGGTATTTGCGCGCGGAGGTCACCGTAGGTGCCTTATATCGTGCCCTTCGATGATCCAGGTTTTCTGCAAGCGGCCCTATGGCTAGCCTATGGTGATCCCTCACTGTGTGGATGCCTTCACTCGTAGCATGCACAACTCAAAAACTTCTTAAGAGATGTTTAGCCAATAAAAATCTCCACGGAGGCAAATAAAGATACTAATCTCTCCTTGTGGTTCCAATGCAGGTTTTTGATAGTCAAAATGTTGGAATGGAGGGAGAGAGAGCATGAGGACGAGGATTACTTCGCCGAGAATGACCCGGGAATAGTTAATTCCCTTCGACAGTGTGGGCTGCTAAAATTCTTCAAGATCCAAGGCATGAGGGCCCAATTGAGGTTGCTCGAATATTTAGTCCACATGTGGGATGTGGACCAGCAGATATTCCATGTGGGAGCCCACATAATCACTCTAGATATCAAGGATATCTATTTTTTGACGGGGTTGTCTTGTCATGGATCCTGTGTGACATTAACAGGTGGCAGGGGTAGTGGTTTGCCGATGGATGAGTACATTCGAAAATATTGTGTACCAGATGTTGAGAGACTTGGCAGTAAGGTCACTATTAGGGAGGTCCGGGACTTACCCCTACAGACCATCCTTTTCACCATCTCACGTATGGCGGGGAGTGAATATCCTCATATGGTTGTTTAGAGCTACTTTCAGTATGCAGTGGAGTGCATGGAGCCCCGCGTCTTTAACTAGTGTGACGGGGTTCTTAGGAGCATGAAAAAAAAGTTGACCAAGTGTAGGAAAGATGACCTGAAACAGTTCGAATTCAAGTTGATTTCGGTGTCCTTCTTCCTGGAGTAGGTTCCACACTTGCGCCTATAGGTAGAGTGGGGCATACCGACCCCATAAGATCCAAGAATGAAGAGGTGGTGTGACCTCATGGATCAACATGTGACTGGTCCTATTGTCAAATATAATGACGTGTTTTTCGATTGGTTGAGGCCCCAGATGCTTATGGTAGATGACTATGCATATGTCGGATTGAACTTTAGAGGTGATCCAGACTTGGTTCTTCCTGAAGGTTCTCAATGGGGGAGCTTAGGTAAGAAGCACATTTTGCTTTTATAATGTTTTTGTAATTTTAAATATGAAATGTTTTTATGTTCTTAATCCGATGGCTAATAAAAAATCTCTTTGACAATGCATACATGGGACCTCACCGAGATCCAGGTTCATCCCCCATCCAGAGGCGAGGGGAGAGATTCGAGGTAGCAGTATTAGCCATTGTTGAATACAAGGCTATAGAGAAAAACTTGGAGGGGTTGACGACGGATGTCCCGGATACCTCTATTGATGAGATCCCGAGACATTACCAATGCCACACAATGGGTGTATATGCTTCTATCAGTTGACTACTCCATAGAGTAGCACGAGAAGTCGTATGTTATTGTGAGAAACATATTTGATGATATATTTGTATATGAATCCATGTGCTTCACATTTTTGACATTTTGGTCTTCGTACAAAAACACTTTTTGTAAAACTTTTATCATTCTATATATATGAGGCTTCTACCAGATTACTTGCTTTATATACAATATGTGATTGGATTTATAAGTGTCTCAAATGTATGTCTAACACATAATTAGCTAATGCATTTGTTAATGTATTTATTGTAATATTCCTTGGTTGAACCAATTGTAAATGTAAATGCAAATGTACTTAAGCTGGTGAGTTGTTTGATATCATTTTTGTATGCACCTTTCATGACATAGTGGGCACATGTACTGCGCAATAAAATGATGTAGTGTGCACATTCCAGGATACCGCACACAACATATTAAGTGCACGTTGTATTGAGGCCCGCGAGCCATTGTGTATATGATGTGTTTTATAGGTTGGTAAGCTAGTTATTATAAGCTGGGATGCTTATGTTTTGAATTAGGCCAGAGATCCTAGATGTTAAAGGCCAGTGCGCCTATTTTTGTATATGTCTCATGATTAATATAAAATACATCTCTACACATAGACCAACCACAATAAAAGAGTATGGGGGACTAAACGCCACTAGTTAGAGAAAGGGTGGGGGCTAAAATTTAAGGAAAGGGCTAAGCTAGGGAGCTTAAGCCAAAAAGGAATATGATATTAATATTTCTTAAAGTATAAATTATGGATAATTATTTTATCCTAAGTTCCAAATTTGGGGACAAGTGAGCCAAAGTAGCTCCCAACATAACAAGTGTCAAGTTGGGCGCATGCATACATCTTGTTGGGACTTAGTTCATTTCCCAACATTCTTTCCATTATTCCTTCCATCATTCATTCATCCAGTCAATCATCCATGAGCATGCACACACCCATTGAGTTATCCTTTGTATCTTCATGATTGTACCTGAACCTGTATCCATAGCCACTTTGTGTTGGTAAATCTAGTTAGCTTAGGAGTTGGACTGAAGAAGCGGGTTGTCAAGCCTGTGGGATATTGAAGAGGTAGGTTGTTAGTCCCGTGATCGATTCTCTGATTGAGATAATTGTTGGGAATTGATTTCCTGAAGGTGCTAAACTGCAGCTATAGTGCTCTGAGACTTCTTGTTTGACCTATTGTTGAAGCCTGAAAAGGAAGTGGCGCAGCCAAAGGACTGTTGAGAAGATAAGGGGCACACTTCCTGGGTGGGATAGGAATGTGGAGAATGAGGGATTGTAGGTTGTTAGTTTGATTTGGCACCTGAGATGGATTCGTTCATGTTGTCCATGAGCCATTAGCCTGGTTAGGAATCCCTTTACCCGGGTGGAGTTTAGTCCTAGCTTGGGGGTGACTCACTGTTGAGAGTAATGAGCAGTGTTGTCTAAGGCTAGGAGGTTCATGGAAGGTTTGCACGTAGTTGGTGATATTCTTACAAAGATAAGTGCCAATTGTGTGATAAGTTTACATGATGCATTGTTATTTACGTGTTTATTTTTATGGGTTTATCTTATGCACGGTTATAACTGTCTGTATGTTTATGGGTATTTCCTGTATATGATGCATGTATATGTTTACTTTTATTTCCGTGTGAATCCGTGCATTTTCAGATGTATTTGTATGTTTAAGTTTTATATATATGTTTCTGCAAGAGCTCTGTGTGTATATATATTTTAATTGCATGTAGTGTGAAAAATCCATGTGGGATAGCTCAGTTGGGTGTTGGGTATGTTACAGTATGTTTCGCAGTGAGAGAATGAAAGTGTTCTCTCATGTATAGTAGCTCGGCTTGGGTGGCCAGGGGCACTACATTTAGACATCTATGAATGTGTTGATATTCAATGTAATCAAAATGACGCTCCAAGAGGCAAATTCATAAATATACCCTTCACAAAGTAGAACTTTGGATAGCATAGACATTACTCAACAGTAGTACTACTAACTGTGAATCGAGTCATATGACAAGATGACAGATTCCAAGTGAAACAATGTCGGTCAACAATTCGATGAATGCACTGTATTCTGTGATATTGTTAGTTGCAGGACCAAGGCAAACACCATGTAGACTGATTAATTTGTTCGTAGGTGTGTAGATTTCCCAATTAGTGGATGCTAGGTTCTGAGTACTACGACTAGCACCATCGATGAAGCCAATGTAGGGTAGCGAAGACACCAACATCTAAAATCTAAGCACATTGCAAGGTAAGCAGTTGGGGGTCGAAACCAAACAACGAAAAAGCACACCAAAGTAGCACACAAGAGTATGATACAATAAAAATACAAGCACCCATGCAAAACTCACTTAAGAATAGTACTTCTTCAAGTAAATCCCATTTCTGGGTTCTCTCAAAGGAATGCCATCATAATCCACTAACTCATAATATCCCTTCTCCAACACTTGTTTGACAATATAAGGGCCTTGCCACATAGCCTCGAATTTTTTGACCCCTAGTAAATCAAGATCTTGTTCGTAGAGGAGAACTAGATCACCTTCAGAGAAAACATGTGGCTTGACATGTTTGTCGTATTGGGATTTAACACGTTTTTTTCTGAGTTTCAATAACCAGGGCAGCATCACGACAAGTTTCATCTAATTTCATTAGGTACAATATACGTTCCTCTTCAACAAAGGTGTTTGGGAGAAGTTCAACGGCTAGTTTCAAAGATGGTATCTCACATTCAATCGCCAAAACCACTTCGATACCATAAACTAATTGGAAAGATGTGAACCCGGTGGCAGTCTTGACAGATGTCTGGTAGGCCCATAATGCTGAAAACAACATCGTGTGCCAACTTGTCTTATGAATTCCTATCATTCGTTGAAGCATAGTAATAAGGAATTTATTTATCGCTTCGACCTGGTCATTGGCCTGTGGATAATAGGGGGTTGAGTTTTCATGCCGAAGACCCAAATTTTCAGTAAGTTCGAACATCATGAAATTTTGAAAATGACTACCGTGATTAGTAACGATAGCTTGGGGGACACCAAAATGAGTAATGATATGATTGAATATGAACAATGCTGAATTTTTCCCGGTGTTATCGAATGTAGGCATTGCCTTGGCCCATTTAGTGAAATAATCCACAACTATAATGATGTATCCATGCCCCCTGACTGAGTGAGGGTTACATGTCATTAAGTAAATGCCCCATTTAGCGAACAGACCGACATAAACTATAGGGTGTAAATGAGTAGGATAAGATCTTATATTTTTATTATAGGTTTGACAAGCATGGCAGTTTTGGATGGCAGTAATATAGTATTTAAACAGAGAAGGCCAGAAGTACCTTTCTCGTAAGATATTTTGGGCAATGGAATACCTAGACATATGACCACCACATGCTACATAGTTACAATCATTCAAAGCTTTCTCAACCTCATCGTAGGTGAGACATCGTCGAAAAATAGAGTCAATACCACGGAGATAAAGAGTATCACCGAGAATGATGTATTGACGGGATTGATACTGTATACGACGATGGTCCGGACTGGAAAGGTCGGGTCGGAAAGTTTGAGTCTAGAGATAGATTATAATATCTCTGTACCATATGTCATTAGAACTTATCAGAAAAAGGGATTCGTCAGGTAAGGAATCCTCTGCCACATTTTCTGTCTCAGTGGAGGGAAGGTCACATAGTAGTTCGACGAAAACCAAATATTTCTTAGACTTAGCGCGTTCGAATTATAAGTCAAACTCCTGAAGAATCACTATCCACTTGGAGTAATTTCCCCCCAACAATTTTTGAGTGAGGATATGTTGCATGGGGTTGCAATCAGAAATAACAGTGGTCCTGCGTAATAGGATATAATGACGAAAATGTTGGACAGCTTGAACAGTTGCCAAGGTAGTTTCTCCACATGTAGGTATTTGGCTTCGATGGTCGTGAGACTCCAAAACAAATAGTAAATTACATGTTCATTGTGTGAATCATATTCTTGGACTAAAACCATGACAATGGTATAGTCCGAAGCAACGAGGTAGAGTAAATAGTCTCAACTATAATCCAGTGGGAAAAGTAGTGGTGTACAGGTTAAGGAAAGTTTCAAAGCTTCGAAGGCTTTGTTGGTAGTATCGTCTCATACAAACTCGTGACCTTTCTTTAATAGTCGAGTAAATCCTTTCATTAACTCGACATAATTGGGAATGAATCGACGCAAAAAGTTTTCCTTCCCTTGCAAACTTTGAAGTTGGTGTAGTGTGGAAGGAGGAGGTAGATTAAGGATAGCCTCAACCTTCAAGGGGTCCACCCTAATTCAATGAATTGACATAATAAAACCTAGAAGTCGACTAGACTCCACACAAAAACACATTTGTGTGGGTTCAAACGTATACAATAGAAACGACAGCGAAGGAAAATGGCTTGGAAATGGGTTGGTGTTAAGAACTTATACCAGATATGAATATATACTTCATAAATAACCAAGAATAAACAATAGATCCACAAAGCAAGATAGAAGAAACCACACAATATTATTATCAAACCCTTGAGGTAGGGCAACACCATACAATGGATCCTATTATGGAAGGGA